>CAJUYH010001255.1:0-50829 GCA_910591685.1 Galerucella tenella | reverse complement strand
GTTGTGAATGAATTACATAAACCGGCAAGAATCAATTATAGAAGAAGACATGTTGTAATTAAAGGATTACATGATTTGATACAAGCTGATTTGGCTATTATGACTCCCTATTCAAAAACTAATAGGGGCTACAATTATATCCTAGTTGTAATCAATGCTTTCAGTAAATATGTGTGGGTTGAGGCGATTAAAAGAAAAACAGGTAAAGAAATCACATTAGCTATGAAGCATATCCTAAACCAAATGAATGTTCCACCTAAAAATCTTCAAACTGACAACGGAACTGAATTTTATAATAAGAATTTTCAAGAGCTCATGAAAAAATATGGTATTAACCATTACAGCACATTCTCCAATTTAAAAGCAAGTATAGCAGAGCGAGTAATTCGTACTCTAAAATCTATGTTATGGAAACAGTTTAGCATGCAAGGATCTTACAAATGGTTAACGACTCTACCCAATATTGTCAACAAATATAATAATACAAGACATTCCACTACAGGTGCCATTCCTAGTGAAATAAATGAGAAAAATGCAAAGTATATTACTGCATATAATCACCTGAAAACTATTGATCCAAGATCATCAAATTTTAAAAAAGGAGATTTTGTTCGAATTAGCAAGTATAGACATGTCTTTAAGAAGGGTTATACTCCAAATTGGACTGCTGAAGTTTTCAAAATAAAGAAGGTGAAACTTACTAATCCAACAACATACATACTGGAAGATGATAAGAACGAAGAAATACAAGGAGGATTTTACAGGGAGGAATTGCAAAAAGTTAAATATCCTGATGTGTATTTAATAGAGAGGGTTTTAAAACGAAAGGGTGATCGGTTATTAGTAAAATGGCTTGGGATGGATTCTAAATCATGGATTAATAAAAATAGTATTGTTTAAAATTATTATTTTTAATGTTAAATAAAATTATATAAACTGATCGACAATTTATTTACACATTTAAATTCTTAATTTTATCATAAACCTTACATCTATGTTTTATATCTAATATTGGATCTATAATTTGGGAAATTTTAATAATTCGTTGCATAAACCGTAGTCGGTCACATGCGGCAATGATCCATGATGATCCTTGTCTCGCTTGTTGATATGCATATTTCCAAGTAACTAATAAATGAATTTTGTTTCTTGTTTCATCAAAGTGAATAGTTTTCTTTACTTCTATTGTATGTTGTCTATTCTTCATATTTCATAGCTGTAAATCTTCATCTTTAAGTAACTGAGGATATCTATATATTAATTCTAATGCGATAGCGTATGTCTCGTTATTTAAATGTTTTATGGGTTCAATTATATTCAAGGCTGTAGTTACTGGATCGGTGGAATCTTTTATTCCCATTTGTAAAATTTCCAATGAACTAGCAAATTGTAAATTTTTCAAGTCTGTTAATCTATTTTCAATGAGTGGTAACATTTTCCATAACATTGAAGTAGTATCAGCTCTTAGATAAATACAAGAATCACCCCTATAAATTTTCACAACATTCCCGAATGATAATCGTTTAAATATCAAATCAAATTCACCCATATCTAACGGTTCCATATTCTTTTTGTTTGTTGATCTAAATAAAAAGTCATCAATATCATTTCTACATGATAAAAAAATGTTCCATTTTTGTGGACTGAATATAAAATAGGTATTTTTGGTTCCAAATATCCCAACACATGGATCGTAATTTAAATAAGGGGATAAACCAACCTTTACATATTTTGTTTTATATGTATTTAGAGACAATTGACGTTCTCCCAAAAATACGTCATTATCTTGCAATTGATTCATATATGTAGTGTTTGTGAGTGATTCAACTACTACTATTACTACAATATACTATCGCTATTAGAATAATTTAAAGATATTCTCTGGTTGAAATCTGAAAAAAAAATCTCATTTATTCCAAAAATTACATCATGCTCTCGAGAAATGGAAAAAATTGTTTCACCCCACTCTAAAATAAAGATTATAAACGTTGAAAATCGCTGAATCTGAACAGTATATTAATAAACTTCAAAAGTGAATTTTAAAAATAAAATCATGTATAATCAACAGCAACAGCACTATAATCTAGAAGATTGTATTTGTCCAATGAAGGACCATTGGCTATACAAGCGACGATTATATCAGTTTAATGAAGAAGAACTTGAGAAGTTTCCATTGGATTATTTGATTCAAAAGGCGCAACCACTTGAGTTATTATATGCATGGTATAAATTACCAAGAGCATATCGAGACAATTTTGATTTACAAATCCAACTGCCTTGTTTTATACATTACAATCGTCCTGACTGGCAAACTCACATCGATGGACCACCTACATCACAGTCAAGATGTCATTTATGTAACTTAACTATTGAACAAATACATGTTTGATGTAAATAAAATCTGTTTAATATACTATGTTTTTTATTACATAAATTACAAAGATATAAATTTACAAAGTTACAAAATTTCTTAACTAGGTACTCTTTGTTATATTTTATAAATAATTATGATATATCATCATTTCTATCAATCTCATAATCCTCAATAAATCGCTAATGACTACTCTTATAACCCCAGGGAAGTGTGTCAAATGACTTTGAAATTAACTGACGTTTATCATCGTATGGACTTAAAGCAATTTTAGTCTGTTCTATACTAAATACATTGTGAGCATATGAACGAATAGTTTGTTGAGTTATGATCTTTGTGTTGAATTCATTTAAGCATGTAATATAATCTTCAAAAGTAATAATATTTTTCACTATATTTTTTTTAATCCCCTTAGATTTTTTTGAAATACCAAAGTTATTCAGTTCAATAGCTATTTGGTTTGAGGACATGCCCTTCTTTTCAAGTTTTTTCATAAAATTTAATTTTCCCTCCTCACTGACTTGCATTTTGTAGGTATACATTTTAGAACGAAGACCAGCAAAATGAGTAATAATTTTACCATTTGCCTCATCTTTCATCAATCCCGGTATTTTTTTATTCACCAACGGAATATTATAAATATTATTTTTGTTATAATCTGAAGTATCAAATTTGTGGATATTTTTTTTAATAATATCTTCGTAAACGTCTAGGTTACTTATTTCATAGATAAAACTATCTGTGTCTGTGTACAATAATTTACATGTTTCCACACCTGCTGTTGGTATTATAAAATTATAGTGGAAATCATACATACAAATTTTTGAAAGATCTAAAATAACCATACCAATGTATAGTGGTTTATTAAATATTAATTCTATTTTATTCAACTCAATTGCCATCAAGTTTTCATCAAAAATTGTTCTATTGTGAAATCGTGGACTAGCAATTAAATTTTTCGCCCCGTAACGTCCCTCCCATTTAGAGCAAAGTTTAACGAGTCTATGTAATCTTATGTTTTCCATAGTTTTTCCAAACACTGCGTTATTAGCAAGTTTAAATTGATTTTTTTCAAAGTTGCTTGTAGCACTTACCCTTAATCGACTGTTTAATTCAATATAAGGTCTCAACCATTCTGATTGATTGAATTCCAACACTTTATGTATTTTCGTAATTATTAAACCATGTGCCAATGCTTGTTTTAAATTTCTATAATGTATTGTATATTCTTTTTTATCATACAAATCAGCTATCAACTTTGGTAGTTTTGAGGCTGGAGGAATGCGATGGTTGGCACAAAAAGGAAAATCTTTATGTAGAGTATGTAGACTCTTTGGATACTCCAAATCCACTTGTAATATGTACCCAATCGGAGAATTGTCTGGAATTGTTGTTACATCAATGTTTGAACTTGACCATTTAAATCCTCCAAATGGTAATGGTTCACACATTGCGTAACCGTAAAGGTTATTCACATCTAGGTAAAGGATTGTTTTGGTGGGTTCTGATGAATCATATCTGTCACCCATATATTTATTGTTTGCCTCTGAAAATCGACTACAGCATACCGAAATTCCACCTCGAATCGCTTTTTCTATAAACATAACCATGTCAACATCCTTTAAAATTTCCAATTTACATTTAGTATATTTTAACATAGCATCCCATGTGTAGCCTGGCATTGTATAATACCATGCAGGATCTAAACCATATGTTTTCAATGCTGTTTCTCTGAAATTATCCATAACATCTGCTAGTAACAGAATATCTATCTTCATATACAAACTACTGTATTCTCCAAGGTGATTTATGTTGAAAGCGGTCCAAACATTTTGTGCATGAGTGTAATCAGTCTTGCACAATTCCACATCATTTAGTTTATTATAGAATTTTTCAATGGGTGGTAGCTCTTTCTCCTTCAATTTATCAACATTATCTACATAATCATAGGGAAACACCCCTTTTCTAGTTAGAAGTTGAAATTGATAATGATCTAAATTCTTAAACTCATGTTTTAAATTCTGAAAATTGTCTAAGCTCAAAGTCGAAACAAGTTCATTAAGACTACAACCCATAAATCTAAAAGAATCTATAAACCTAAATTTAATTCTACTATCATTATCTGTTAGAGTGAAAGATATGTACTTTTCTTTATTTAGTGGAAGAACAGATACATGTCCACGCTTGGCAATGTCTTTTATGATAAAATGTGCGTCATAATTTGAAAGGTTGTGAAATAATATTGGAACAATAAACAATTTTTTAAATGAAAGATTACAAGTTTGATGAGCGTAACCTCTAAATAGTCCTGTAAAATGATCATGGTCCTTAACAATTATGTCTCTTTGATTAAAATGTTTCTCACAAATGTGACAAATATGTACATTTACATTTTCTATTGAATCTACTATTATTGGTATTATATTCACAATTTTGCTCTCAACAAATTGTGCAATCTTTTTAATTTCATTTGAAAACCAATCCATACAATCTTCACCTTCATGATGATTGAAATAGGAAAAATTGTTGTTATAAGTACATTTCATATAATATCCTGCGCAAAATGCTTTATGATGTTGATATTTATTCGTTGTTTTTGATAATTTTGTTTTACATGGTTCTAAAATAGCTTCAATATCAGCATAGATAAGGAAAGGTATTTTTTGTTTATAGACAAAATTTCTAAATTCAACAGCATCATATTTTGGGAATGAAATTTTACAGTTGTTTCTATTTTCACATAACAAATAATGCTTTTTCAACTTTTCCTCACTATAAAAATAATTCAAACAACGGTCAAACAAGCTAATTGTAGCTCTATGCTTAGTGATTTGAGATCGAATAAGTCGTGAAAGATTTTTAATTAAACAATAATGAAATTTTATTTCAATATTTTCATCATCATCATCATCATTATCATCTTGTTCTGATTCTACAAAATTATTCAACTTTGGAAAATACTTATTTGGAATTAATAACAAATTAACATGTTTCTCTAATTTTCGTTTGGTAAGTTTAGCAGGTACAACTTCATAATATGAACTTTGTTGTGTACAATTTAATTCTAGAGCGTATACGTTTACGGAAATATTATTCAATTCCTCAAATTTGTTAATTTGATTTAGTTTCATAGGTAATTCTAACCCTTTGACATTTAACACAAGACTATAGTGTGGATATGATGAGGTGAGTCTATAATTACCTGTTGGTGGGTATAAAAAACTAACAATACTCCAAAAAAAGCATGCGTCATCTCTATTTTGAATGTTGATGCATGCTTTTTTATTTTCTATCTGAGGTGGTAATTTGATATAAGAGGTTCCATTACCAATTTTATATTCGTTTATAGCTACCTCCAATAATAGAATTTTTTGTAGCGCCCAACCGCTTGATTCTTCCGAAAATTCTGACAGTTTATTTAAAATATAATCTGTTACATGTTCTTGAAACCAAATAGCTAAATCAGTTGATTGATCTAATACTGCATTAGGTGTCACAAAATACTTTTGATCAATTACGTCTTGATCACCTGACGTTTTAACAAAATCTGCCCACAGTGTGGTATTAATTTTCACAATTAACTTTTTTTTAATAATTTTGAGAATCTTAATTTTAAAGAGATCAAAAGCATCTGATAAAAATTCTTTTATTTCTTTATGATTCACATTTATAATCACTGCTGTTTGAACTCTACTTTTGAAACAAGAAATTATATTTTCCCAGTAAACTTTTCGATTTTGTTTTTCACCAACATGTTTGTTTTTTAATTTTATTAAACATTTTAATCGTTTCAATTGACCAATTTTTGTTAATATCTTACGTTTTTGACCAACCTTCAAATGATATTTTTTCAATGCTATGTTACATTTTTTAATATGTTCATTAATTAATTTTATTGATTTGTTTTCAGCAGAGTTCACTCTAATTAACTTAATAGATTCATCAATTTTGGATAATGTACCACGATATTTGTCCATAATATTATATCATAACTATTTATAAAAATATAACTCACCAATAATTAGATTTCAACAATTTCAAACGATGCTGTTGGATTCAATTTTCCAATGTCTACCGCTCCTCTGAATATTATAGCGTACTCCCCTTCTTCAAAATATTTTATATAAGGTTTATACGTCTCTGTTACCCTCTGCGGTAGGAACGTTATTTCTTTCTCCAGTTCCAGCAGCACCGTTTCCCCAAATTTACTCCTAACTATTTTAGCCGAAATGATTTTTTTGGGTTCCCCTAATATTAAGTCCGTTAATTTTGTAGTTGGTTTTGGGTCTCTTTCTAAAAGTAAGGAAGAATTTATGGTTTTTAGATCCATTTTACTAAAAATAATAATAATAATATAATTAAACATTAGAACACATTACCAATTTAAATTCAAGGTAAAATAAAAAAAATAAAAACGTCTTACCTGTTGTTTATTGAAGGTGATGATGCGATTGAAAACAAGAAACGATTGACTTTCACAAGAAAATCTTGAGCTTAAATACAAAATGAATCTAATGACCTTAATAATAATTGCATAGGTATTTACTTATTTTCCGCGACTTACGTAAGACTTTCAACTGCATTAGTTGTCTCTGGTGGATTTTTAATAACAGGATGGTTATAGCAAAGTATAATATGTATCATAGACTATCCCATTGAAGATATTCATTCGTATATAATTAATGTATTATCACCTTATAGATTTTTTTAAAAAAACTAATAAACTATCTAAAATGACCTCAATAATAATTGCATACCTATTGCGTAAGACTCCGGACTGCATTAGTTGCCTCTGGCGGATTTTTAATAACAGGATGGTCATAGCAAAGTATTATACACTATACCATTGAAAATATATTAATTGCGTATATAATTTATGCATTATAGCCTTGGGCGGGCTTGTTTCCTATACTTTGTATACACACACAGCGCATTCCATTATATTTATGCACTTATACAGGATGGTTCTACCAAAATATGAGGATGTACCATATACTGAGTGTTGTTTGACTTAGAAGGAACATAGTTACACTACTAACCACACTTCGTTGAAGATGATGTGAAAGTGGATATTTTGTCGAAGAGAATCCAACCTCAAGTAGGTAGGTACACGTCAAATTGCCCGTGAAAATAATGTTAGTCATACAACTGTTCTAAGATGTCTTCATAAAGAAAAACTTCATCCCTACAAATTAACTTTTGTGCAGGAGTTAACAGAAGACGATCCAGATCGTAGAATGGATTTCTGCGAAAGATTGATTGCATTTTATTCTGTATAATAAAGTTCTACAATTCTTTTCTATCTGTTGATAATGTTTTAGCTTCTCCCCAGGATTTGTCTCTCTCTTGTAATATTCTACTCACATTTTGCTCCATGTGCATCTTGGCCTTCCTCTTCTTTTTTTAATTTGTTGTCTTGTCTCATATACCGTTCCACCTGCCCCCTGTTATTCATTCTGTGGGTGTGACTCTACCAACTTAGTTTCCATTTTATGAATTTGAATACTGGTAGTACTGCCAGTTCATCTTTTTTTTGTCTTCATTTTGTACATTCTATTAACTTCTGCCACTCTTGTAAGATACTTCATTTCTGTTCTTTAAATTTCACTTTTTTGCTAACTTCAGATGGTCCAAGATTCACATCTATAAATTAGTCTTGCATTATATACTTTTATTTTTGTTTGTTTGGATAGGTATTTCTTTTTTATTAATAAACCCTCTGCTTATAGCATAGTAAGTACAATTTAATTAATTTTGCAATTCTTTCATTAATTTCTAAATGTTTCAACAGTTAATTACTGATAGGTTTGTGACTTTTTGGTCAGATTATTGGTATTTTGTTGGAAATCGTTACTATATGAGACATATTCAAAAGAACTTCAAGGTCACAATTACCGAATAAATTAACCATCAAGTTAATTTAACTTGAGAGTCGTTATTTTTTTGGACGCCATAATGATTATTACTTTCAATCTTGTGTAATTCAAAATTATTGCCGAAATTATACTTTGGCCTGCTTTTGAGCTCAGAACATTGTTGATATATCATTTTGATGACCAAACTGAATGTAAGAAAAACCTTTTATACATTTTATCGATATGAAATTAATTTCTAGACCGCATTACGCTCAACATTTTCGTAGAAAAACTGATTATTTTGGAGGCGAATGATGAATTAAGAGCTGAAAGTATCCATATTATCAGTAAAGTATGCCCGGTTTATGTTTTCGAAGTTAGGGACCTCTGAATTAAGCGTATTTACTTTGTATTATTTACCAATATGGTGATTATGTAGAGCAAGCCACCATAGTTTGGAAGTTTAAATCAAAACTATAAAAGATAAAGGGATAAAATTTTGTTCCACATATCGCCGAGGAGGATAGAAAATATGTTGTCAGAATTACTACTTTATTACGTTATTATGACGTCGTTAAAACGGTATTATAACGTCTTTGTGTCCGTCACTGCAACGTTTTCACGACGTTGCAGCACAAATGTGTTCCCCATTTTGGTAGTGGTTACGTGTTAACGACTTATTTAAAGAGTAACAACGACTAGTAAAAATGACTTGAAGGTTGACTAGGTAGTCAGTTTTACGGTTTTACGACTTAAAATGTTAGTTGGGGAATGAAGTAATATATTATTTAGGACCACTTAAATGTATGTAGTGCTAAGACGTCGGTAAGTAATTTACTTACCGACGTCTGAACGGTAAGTGAATCACTTACCGACGTGTTAGACTTAGGAACCAGTGAAAACAACCTACCGTCCTGACAACCGATGCTATGAATAAACGAAAAAAATCGAACGCGAAAAATCAATTAACTTGTTCTGGGCGACGACCCAGCACTGTAATGGAACGTCTTTGATGTGATAATTACAGTCAAGCAATGTCGAACGTGGCTAGTACTTGGATGGGTGGTGATCATGCCAGGGAAAACCATGATATAGAGCCCGTACAGTCGGCAGCGGAGTAGCATATCACAGCTTGCAGGCATTATACCAATGAGAACGAGGTATAGTAGATATGCCGTCTTTCGGAGGTGACGTAAAACCGAGGTCCTTAGTCTATGGATGTTGGGCTTGAAAAAAAAAATGCTACAATTGATTGGAACACTCTGGTGGGCTCGCAAAAAATTTCTCCACTAGGGCTAGAGTGCTCCCGGCGTCTGTAATTAGCCTCAGTCCCAGTCTCAGCCTCAGTTAAATAACCAAATGAAACAAAATTAACTTGTTCTATTTTTATGCTATCTATTTTAACATCTGTATTAATATTCTGGTCCGCTATGCTTTGTTTTATTTGTATTTATTCTCTTTCCAGATGTTTATGTTTTCTTGTATTCATTTTTACCTTTCTACTATTAGTAGGTATTGCCAAAGATTACAGATATTTTTATTCTGTAATCTTTGGTACTACAATATCATCTGCAAAAACTCCCTCCGCTATTTCTTATACCTTTCTAGAGAACATATTATGTACATATGTGATGTGAATTATCTTTCGAAACAATTTAATATTATCGTCTGCTTCAAATTCCTTAGTTTGGTTTCGAAAAATTCGTGTTCATTCAATTTATCAAAATATCTGATATTATCACGTTTTAATTATATAGAGCGCCGTCTTCAAAGGCCATTGGTTCTGTGCGATATGTTACGTGTCGTGTGACATTTTAAAATTATATATCTTTCAATTTCAAGTGACGAAAACCTCCACGGCTAAACTGCATAATTTTTTTTTTTATTATTTTAATATCAAACTGCATCAACCACTAAGGGTTATTAGCAGTGGGACAATACAAGAAACAAGGTTTTAGTTAGCAATAAAATACAATACAATACATACAGTTATGTGGTAGGTACCTTAAATTTTAGAGCAAAGATTAGTTTGGTTAAGGAACCCTAATACGTTTTCTATGTTGTGATTTTCGTTTAATTTTAGTTTTCCTCAAATTAACAGTCAAGTTAGTTGTTAACTTGATATGATCTTTAAATAATCTCGAATTGTTTTCTTTACCTTTTTCTAAGGGTTCTTATTTTTAACCAGCCATATTTATACAAAGTAAAACTGTTAATCGGTCGTTAGCAGATGTTTCTCTAGCATAATTATTATTTTTCAAAGCGAATGTTTTTGAAGGTAATGCTTTATAAAATAATCACGTTCCATCGGTATTGTAAACATCTTTTTCAGAATAGAATTTTATTTTCCAGTTTTCAACCTCTTGTAAATTGATGTGTGTAGACTCATCACAAACAGACTTAAACGTCATATTGTGTGTTTTGCAAGAATTTTCAAACCGTCCGTTTGATGCTTTGAAAGTGTCACACTTCAATTCTTTTGTAGCTTCTATTCCCTTTTCTTTAATTAATGGCTTGAAGGAATCTTTTCATTTCGTTCTTTTAAAAACCTCTCAAAAACAATCTGATCCCCAGCAAGGCACTCCGCTCAACTTCGTCATTACTAGAAGCCATCAACTCAAGACTTTTAAAGTTGATTTTTGTTTCTTAAAATTTCGCTAGTCTGTGTTCCTACAACACCATATTTTTCAACTAGTTTCCTAACACTTAATTTATATTTTTCACTCCTTTATTTTCTTTTTTCTTTTGGCATGCTGTATTAACAATAGCTAAACTTCAACTAAAAAAACTAACCAAATTATTTGAGAAGCAATAAGATTTGTGAATAATACCAGTAGCAAGTAGCAGTAGCAACATTTCAAACATTCCACAAGCCTACAAGATAAAACAAACTTTTCACAAATGAATATATGTATGTATGTATTTTGGGGTGACATTCACTGAGACCTGAAATATCTATTGTGACCCCTTACTTCTACTTAGTTTCTGACGAGAGTCTCAGAAACTAGTAGCTCCTTTAGTCCTATTTCCCGGAGGAATTTCAGGACATCTGCATGCTTAGTTTTTTTATAAAGTCTGGTGTCTATGAACCTTACTGCCCTCACTGTAATGCCATTTACATAGGTCAGCCTTGGAGGAATTTAAAAATAAGATATAATAAACAACTCAGTTGATTTGGGAATGAACATCCAAACAAGTCAAACTGTGCAAAACATTTGCTTGAAGGAAATTATATTTCGACATTAAATAACCGCATCGAACTTTTACATAACTGTCAAAACTATTTAAAGTAACATTTTCTAGAAACATTACAAATTAAGAAGCACATCCTCGATGCTGACTTTGATGAATGAACAGCTAGATATAATTTATTCTCCACTTTTAGATTGTTTTAATTAGTTTTAGAGATATTTTCTTGAGTTTTATAGAAACACAGCAAGACAAATCATTTTCTAACGTATAATTACGTGCGTTCAGAAACATTCTAAACTGTTCCCACGCAGACTTTTTTGTCTTCATTGTATTTCGCGGTATACTTTGCTTAAAACCCTCCAACGCCCACAGTGACCATATGGTTGCAGCTAAATGCTCCACTTTACCCTACCTCTTATGCATGACCTTCACATATGAATTCGAAACGATGTGTGCTGTTTTGTGTCTCTTTGCTGTGAGATTTGACAGTGTCAAACAGTGTCAAAAGCGCGATCGTGAGAGTAACGTGTTTCAGTTTAAGAAATTTGTTTCTTGAGACATCGTAGTGAATTTTGAGAAATATGGACTTTCGACTAGAGTAAGTGATTTTTTAGTTAAAAACCTATAATAATAATGTAATATTTTTTAGAATTTGTATCAAAAACATGGTATTTTATGTGTTTACACTATGAGTGATGTAAAATTATGTGCGTTTCATAGATATTTCGTACCATATATTGGCGCGTGACCATATGGTTACGCTGGGCGCTTTGACTGTCTCATATTTAGAAAAGACTGTCTTTTGCAGGCGTGGTTTTACATTACAAGAAGCTTTGGATGTGGCTTATGATGAGTCGGAAAAAGGGACATATGTCGATGCTATTTACATGGTTCCACCAGATCCTTCGGTTTTGACTGACGAGGATTCTGCGGATGAGGACGATGGAGGTGTAATAGATAATTTATCCCGTCGACAGTTGTCCTCCCAAGCAGAAATAATTCTTTCGAATAATGAACGAATTGATGAAAAACGAGCCAAAGAAGCTTCATCAACACAAACGTTAGCTGTTGAAAAACAAGTGTCAACCATCCTTGCTAAAGACAAACGAAAAGGGCCTAAAAATGTAGGAAAAAATTGGATTTCAGGAGATTTACAGTATATTGAGAAATACTTTCCTACTCCAAAATACGCGCAATTCGAAAAGTTTTTGCCAGCTGAAATGTTTGAACTTTTTATTGATGATGATGTAATTTCGTTATTTGTTGAAGAGTCAAACAAATATGCAAAATTTCTCAATTGTCCGGATCCAAACATAAGCAGTGATGAAATAAAGTGCACTTTGGGCATTCTCCTTCTCTCTGGCTATGTGAATTTACCTGGAAAACGATATTTTTGGGATTCTGGTACAGACACTCAAAACATTTCAGTAAGAGAAGCTATGAGACGGAATCGATTTTTGCAAATACTGAGATTTTTGCACTGTGTAGACAACACTAAAATGGATCCTGCTGATAAACTATGGAAATTGCGTCCACTGATAACAAAACTTCAAGACAACTTTTCCAAGTACTCCGTTCCAACCAAACACATGAACTATGACGAGTCCATGGTAAAATACTATGGCCGTCATAGTTGTAAGCAGTTTATTAGAGGCAAGCCGATACGTTTCGGCTACAAAGTATGGTGTCTAAATGACGAGTTGAGCTATTTACATAATTTTGAAGTCTACCAGGGACAAGGTCCAAAATGTAATATATTATACAACTCGAAGTTCGGTTCATCAGCAGCACCATTTGTACAAATGGTTGATGCACTGCCGCAACCAAATTTACGATACGAGTTCTTTCTAGACAATTTGTTTATTGGTTTCGATTTGTTAACACACATGAAAAATTTGGGTTATGGAGTAACTGGCACTATCAGAGAAAATAGAATTCCTAGGGACTGTCCTTTACCTAAAAAAGAAAAGATGAAAAAGGCACAACGGGGAAGTTTTGAAAATCAACTGAATAAAGATGATGGAATAATACTTATCCGTTGGATTGATAACTCTATAGTGACAATGGCGTCAACATCTTACGGTGTTCAACCGACTTCGACTGTTTCACGATATTCTCAGGCTGAGAAGAAAAAAATCAGTATCAGAAGTCCGTATGCTATTCGTCAGTACAATAAGTTCATGGGTGGAACTGATCGTATGGATGAGGACATTGCAAGAAGAAGGATTTCTATTAGGTCCAAAAAATGGTACTGGCCTCTTCTTACGTGGATGATTGATGCAGCTTGTCACAACGCTTGGGTATTATATAAAAGTAGTGGTAGACCTATCACCAATCTAGATTTTAGAAGAAGCATTGTAAGCAGTTACCTGATGAAATACAGATCAGAGCCCTGTACCTTAGGACGACCATCTTCTTCATCTTTCTTCAAATCAAAAAAAATTAAAGCTGATTTCAGATTTGATCGTATGGACCACTTGGTTTGTTCAGTGCCAAACAATAAAAGAAGACGATGTGCTATGGACAACTGCTCTTCAGTGGGTCGAACTCAGTGCAAAAAATGCGATGTAGGCCTATGTATTAATTGTTTTGAGGCATACCACAGAAAAAATTCATAAATAAATGTACTTTCCAAAAATAGTTCATTTTGATTATATATTAGCCCAGCGTGACCATATGGTTACAGTCTGTTTTGTCCAAGTATGATACATATATGTTAATTTATCCATATATCTATCATAACCAGTACTAATACAACCTAGTTAAGCAAAAATTATCAATAAATAAAAAAAAAATCGAAATTCGGGCGTTGGAGGGTTTTGTACTCTCTATTTCATTTATTGAATTATTATTAAATCTTTTATTATTCATGTTAATAATACTTATTTAAATTTTTGAAACAGTTTTGATAATTTTTAGACCGTTAAATAAATAAATAAACAACTTAGTTTCCTTAGAAACCACTATAACATCAAGGTCAAGTGGTTTTCTTCCAGTTGACTTTTTAGGTGGAGATACATTTCCATTTTTCCTCTCCCTTAGAAGCCTGTAAATAGTAGATTCACTAACTCCTGTCATATTGGAACATGTCGAAACTATATTTCTAACAGTAGCAGCCGGCATTTGATGTACAACAGCATCATGCACATTTAACACTACAGTCTTAGTTTGTAAGCTAAGCACGCTCTTACACTTTACTGGGGTGAAACTTGAAGACATTTTTCACAACACAGTTAACACTTATGGAACGTAAGCGACTCTGAGCAAAACAAATTATACAAATTTGGGCGAGACCAAGTTTCACCGTATATACCTGCAAAATTTCTAAGTAGTCATTAGGACAATCCCTAGTAGGACCCTATTGTAATGTTTCTTGGAAATTATCAAGTTGTTTTAACTAACCGAAATCAGATTCATATTACCTTTATATATCAGATCGGGTATAAAATTAAATAGTAAATAAATTCCTTAGATGAACGGTGACGCTTATGGTTTACTACCTGACTAGCATCTGTGACCTTTTCGCGTGCTGTCAGACAATAAGAAACAGACTATAACAAAGATTTTATATTGAATTTTATCACAGAGTGATAGACTTTTATACACATAGATTTGATATATTAAACGTCAAAAAGTTGCCGCGACAAGACAAAAAATGCCAGTTCAAAACCTTCAAATTTTTTTCAGTTATCAATTTACTCTAGTGAAATAGTCAATACAAAAAAAACCCATACAACAAGTTTTGACAATATTTGAAATTAATTGAATCCTTGGTAATATTGATCTGAAAAATTGGGTATAAGAAAAATTGCATACTGAATCGATTTGTAGCAACGTTGCACCCTACGAACAATAAACATGTTATATACAGGGTCTCACAGAATAACTATTCCCTATTTTCAGAAATGACAAAGGGCTCTTAACCCTTTCACTGAGGCATGTATTTTTTGTAGTTGACTACCGTGCGCGGCTCTTGAACAGCTCTGCGACTGGAAAAGTTTCTTGCAGCTTGTGACAGTATATTTCGGGTGTTACTTCTAGGAAGTAGCGTATAGTTTAAATTATTCATAATTATCACTTGGGATGTCTGATAATGGACATCCTGGGAACGTTTTAGGATGTTATCTATGGTTTTAGGTACGTACTGTGTCCGGAAAGTACCTGTTGCTTCTTAGTTGAACGGTCAGTGTTTTTGAAAAATATTTTTCAAAACTTTAAAAGCGTTAAAATAATTATTATTCTGTGATATCTATCTAACAAAAAGGACTTTGTAATCCCTCAATATATGACCTTCAACAAATTCACTGCTGAATTCTTGAAAATAAGTCGTGCCACCAGTGCGCAATTATTTAGCGCTTGCGATTAAATCCGTCTTGAGCAGCACGTGCACGAAAAACCATATTTTCAAACACGGTACTTCGTCACCAAACTGCTCCAAACGTATATATCCGCAAACGCTATAAAAACTTGAGATCGAAATATAACATTTATTATACTTATAACTTGTAAGTATAAAGGCATTTATTAGAAAACTAAAAAATGTTTACAGTGTGGTACTGCTTGAAGCAGGGTACTATGGTACCCAGTGCTCAAGACGTGTGAAATGAAGTCATGTGATTTGGTCTTTATTGGCCGAATCGTTGTCTGATATTTGTTGTGAGCGTCATACGATAACGGAATGGATTTCAGCACATAACTTAAGGGTCATCTACCAAATTCGACCTTGCACAATTATGCTTTGTATATTTTTTTGTTTCCCTACGTCCTCACGTTTAAGTTCACATAACGAAAATTTTATTAGAAATATGAAAGCTCCGCAACATGTAGGTAGCCAAGCGGTCCAAGCGGATTTTGGTTCACTTGCTACTCTATAAGCTTCGTCAGTACTGAACTGGGAGACCGCCGAGACCGGCGAGCGTTGTATCAACAATGGAACGGCACGCGACTACCGAAGCAGAGAGACAATGTCAGTCATAGAAGGATAGAAAAGCGAGAGATGGATTTTTATCCGATATTTTAGTGGTAGCAGCCGAATTTCAATAAGGAATTGTACGGTCATAAGTAATTTGAGGATTCTGAGATTTTTATATAGTATTCATGAAGCTTCAAATTAGACCCCTTATAAATTAGTTTTTCCATTCAATCCATATTTAACTCTTTACAAGGGCTTAAAATTTGCTTAACCCTGCGGCGGGCGCGTCTCCTATAGTTCTTTGAGCGGGCGCGTTGCGGCACTGAGGACCGCAAGCAGAAAAACGTCAGTTTATCGGATTAAACCACTTTTATTTTATACATAAGTCTTAAACTAAAAAATATTATTGTTCATTAAAGCACTTAGTGGTCAAATAACTTTTTCAACACCAAACAAAGGTATAAAATTTCATAAAAAATACTGGTAACAAAATAAACCAACAAATTCTTGTTACATTTGGATTTCTAAATATAAGTTATTCATCTTCTACGGGTGGGTAAAGACAGTTATTACACTGGACGGTACTTACACTGTGTCCTTTGCAAACAAAATTTGAACACGTAGAACAAGTAACTGTGGTTTTATTATTTTTGTGTGAACTGCATATGTGGCATCTGCCTTTCCGGTTTTGTGGATCTATTGCTACAACTTCTTCTAACTGTCGATATCGAGAAAGAAACTCAGTGACGTCTTTTGGCAAGGTTTTTATTTTAGCCCGATCTTTCAAGTGGCCTTCCATTAGAGAAATACCTAATTCGTACAAAAAAGTTCGTCTTCTGGGATTTGTTTCATCCGGCTTTGAATCCTTAGTTACGGTCTCAGAATTTATTCCTGCAATATCTAGTATTCAAAAAAACCAAGCAAGAGGCCATCTTCTGGTTGTTCTTTGTGTCGTATATGAAGCACATTTTTGATCCACAGTATCTACACCACTTTTGGTTCGATTATAGTCCAAAATAATTTCGGGCTTCTTAGTTTCAGCGTCAATTTCAAGTGTTTCATGCATAGTTGAAAATAAAATTACAGCTTTATTTTGCTTGGGTACATAGGAAACCAATGTTATGTCGGGCTGGAAACCAAATAGACTTGAACCAACAGCACGTGATTTATTTGCAAGGAATTCTGTCGGAAGTTCTGCTTTATTTTTCTTCACTGTACCAATCAAAGTGAGACCATTTTCAAGGAGATATTTTGTTAAAGGATAACTAGTATAATAGTTGTCGGTGGTTACATTTCTTTTAGTTTGTTTTATAGGGTCGACTAATCTTTTTACAATATCGAATGGTTTATTGGATGTCTTATAGGGTCCTTCTCGTTGCTTTCCACAATATAATTCGAAGTTCCATGTGTAAAATGTTTTACTATCACAAAGTGCATACATTTTTAAACCGTATTTGGCAGGTTTTTGCGGCATATATTGTACGAATCCGCAAAGGCCTCGAAATTTATGAAGCATTTCGTCTATGGTTACAAATTCACCCAAGCTATAATTATTCATGCAGTTGTTTACGAAAGATGTATAAATATCTCTTATAGCGGCCAATCTATCAGTTTTCTCACGATCTTTTCGACTTCTAATGTCATCAAAACGCAATGAACGCAGAAGGAAAAGAAACCGTTTGTAACTAAACGCAGCTCTAAGTATTATCATACCAGTTCCATCGGTAGCCCACAGCTCTTGAACGTTCGCGCGATTTCCTTTTTTTATTGATATAAGAAACAATGCTCCAAGCAGTGCAGTAATTTCGGTACTAGACGTTAGCTTACAGTCTCTATCTCTTTTGTATAAAACATCTTGTTTTTTATTTTCAATGTATATGTTGGTGCAAGTAACAATTTGGTCAACTATATCTTGAGTTATAAAAGTAAAAAACGCTTCTTTGCCATTTGATACGTTTTTTGCAGCGCCCTTGGATCCAGGAAGAATTTTTATAATATTTTTTGCTTTCGTTTTACTAAGTGGAGCCACTGGAGTACTTTTCCAAATGTTTTCGAAGTCTTTGGCTATGTAATAATATTCCTCTTTTTCATGTTCCCCTAAAACCAATATATCTTCCTTGTCGTCATCATCTGATTGTTCTGACTCACTGTTATACAGTTCTGCTTCAATAACTTCTTCCTCTTCTTCGCTGTCTTCAAAATCCACTACATCTTCGTCGAAATCTGATAAATTATTTGCAATATCTTCTAATTCTGCGGCGCTAAGAGCATTTTTTCATCATTTTCCTATCCCTAAAATGGTAAAAGAAGCAGTATAATAATAGATAAAACTATAATTTGATAGATTTATATAGCGGCTTAGCGTAAAAAATTTTAAAATCGCTAAATAATAATACAATATTAATTTCAACAAAAATTAAAAGTGATATTTTTAACTTACATGACCGGGCGCGATGCGGTCCGGAGTACCGCAATGTTGAAACTTCTACTTCGACGCTTCGCTTTCAACTGTTCAGTACCACTAAAAAACACGATCAAGCGCTACATGTTGCCAAATGTATTCAAGATAGCATATCTAGAAGGAAAGGGGCATACACCCCAAATAAATACGAGAAAATATAGTTTTTAGTAAACTGCGGTACTGAGTGCCGCTACGCGCCCGCCGGAGGGTTAATATGTGTATTTTTCATATTTTTTTAACAAAATTTGGTTAGCATTCCAAAGTTTTTATTCAATGAGAACTCTAAGTTCAACATTAATCTACATGATATATTTTTTTCTTAATTTTCAATACATCCATTACTTCAAAATTCTTTGCCAAAAATACTTCGATATTTTGTCAAATCACTGCCGATAGATTCCCCTTAAAAATAAATGCTTGCGTAATGCGTATATAAACGTCTCGCGCACTGAGGGCACGAATATATCAGGCTTGAGCAGCGAAAGGGTTAATACTCCAATAACCCTCTTATAGTTCAGCAATTTTATTAAATGTGACAACACCGCTCCTATTGAATGTTTGTGTTTGTTGACGGATTGGATTGTTGGATTTCTACCAAATATTTTATGACTGTTGTTTTCAATTGTGGTAGATATTTTGGAGATATTTGAATGTGAATGAATTGAGAATATTTCATTTATTCGTTGAATTATGTACACAACACTAGTGCGCAAAAAATTGTATAAGCTCGGTACAGTTCTACAGTTCTAACTACCAGTGTATCATTTGATAAATAAATACTATTTACCCATTCGATTAAGAATACAATAAACTTTGAATGGTTTTGTTGCATTGTTGGTGTTTATTTAAATGAATATTCGGTTTCCTTGAGGTGCAAATCAACTTCCGATATGAAAAAATACGATGAGAAAATAGAATATTCCTAAGGGAACTAGTGTGTTTCAGCCATTTCATTTTAAGTGATAGAATGGTTGGACCGGGCGTAAAAAAATGTCTCAGAGCAGAGGTTGTATCGATTCTGGCAGACGGCAACTAAAATTTATTCCTCGAAAAGTGAATAAATCTGAGATAAGTATTTCTATCATTACTTGGAAATGGTAATAAGATTATTCCGTTCATTTAATCCATACTATCATTGTCTGGAAATGTGTTCTCAGTAAAGCGGGTTATTCATTTAGTCTGTATCATAATCTGAGGTTGCAGCCATCCAAATTTTCGAATTATCAAAAAAAACCTCTCTGGCTATGCAATCTTTCTAAATAGATGGGTTGTTCAGCCTGCTCTGTTAAAATTTCGACACAATTTTCTCTTTTTCGTCGCTTTTACACCAGTTTTTATGTTAATAGTGTGTTTTTTCGAAAATTTCGTCTTATATCGGCAAATATAATGATGTCAACTCAAAAACTGAAGTACCTACCTAATCGTAATCGTTGAAGTGAAAGTAAGAGGGTGGACGGAAACCCAAAAACTTTAACCTTTACGGTAGTTGAAAAATCGTGTGAACCACCGATTTGCTTATAGGTCAACTACTACAAATTTTGATGACCAGTTGTTTTAATTGGAGGAATGATCATCAAAAACTGAAGGTTCACTCAATAGGCATGATGACAGTCACTAAGAATCACTAAAATATTAATTTGATATAATTATATAAGATACAGATATTCTAAAGAAATCACTTATTTGTGTTTTACATGTGTCAAACACCAATCAGAAGAGAGTGGCGTAGTACCCAAGTAACACAATAAGCATCGAAGTAGATTTAAAATCGACTTTTGTGTCACTGATCGTGCGCAGTTAAACATTTCTCGTGAGAATGTAATGAAGTTATGTTTTCGATAAATATTAGATTGGAATTGGAAATTTATGCCAACAGTTATGTAAGTGTCATTGTCAAATGTGATGGCAGCTTCAATATATTATGACAATTATTATTGTTTTTGAAACTGGAAATTATCATTGTGAACCATAAGAAATCTCTGCAAACCTTACTTTTCTGTAAAATGTGAATGAAATACTCCCTGAAAACAGAGGGGCCAGTGATAACTTAATAAATTAAATTATTTAATTATGAATTACGGTGTTGTCACATTCAATTTTGATACCTATCAATGAATTATATACATCCAATTGAAATTAAAGTTTCGTATAGTATTTTTAGTTGGATTGATTGATAATATTATATGTGATTGATTAAATTGATTTATCTTTCCAGATTTTCTGAAATTTGTATTTGCATATAATTCTATATATAAAAATAGTATCATATACCTATCAATATATGAATATAAAAACTATGGCACCATTGCTCATTATCGTGAGCAAAAGGTTCGGCCATGTCTTTATTGTATTTAATAGGCATTTTTCCATGCCAATACAAAGCTTTATGGAATTAAAAGCTAGATAGCTGTTGGTATTGCTTTGTGGCTTGAAGAAAAAGAAGATTATTGTGAGGTTGTGTTTTGAGTAATAGATTGTTTTATGGGTCATATTTTATAATTATTTCTTAGTAAAAAATTAACACCTTTAAAGTTATTGAGACCTTCGAAAGTGGAGAAAATTTTGTATGTTGTTCCTGAGGCATGTGATGGGAACAAAAGCAACAACAAATATTTCACCAGGACGTAGTGGTATTAGCTAGTTAAGAAAGAGTCCCACGACAAGGCCAACGAAGAGACGTGGTCCAAGAACCAGGAAGGTGATCTTCTCTGTGTCTATAGTTATTTCGTTGTAACTTTTAGCTGCGTTACTACTTTTATGTACACGCCTGCAATACGCACCTGTTCGTCCTAATTTCTCTAGTTTTGTAATTTTTCATTCATTTTCATTCCAATCTTTTTCTCCATTTTCTATAATGATTTCTGAAATATCATGAATCCTTTCAACTGAATTGAGATTTCTAATCACATTAAGGCTAGCAATACTGTGTTTTTTTGGAATTAATTTCCATTTAAAATCCAAATTAATTCCAATACAAAACTTTATAGTATTGATTATGAATGGCACCAATTGAAGCACTTGAAGGCATTTCATGACCACACTTAATTCCAATTTGGATATTCGTTTTTTGGCATTTTTGAAAGACATTAATTCTATTTTTTGGCTACTTTTCACGACTCACTAGCAATCATGGCTACGTGGTTGCAATATTTAGTCTTAAACAAGATAAGACGTCTTTCAAGGAAGGCTGAAATTATTCTATAAAATAATGCTTAGAATTAAGTTCTCTTTTTGTAATTAACAGATTAAAAGTGAGCTGATTTTTAATTTCAATTTTGTTCTCAATTTTCTCTTAGAAAAGAAAATTAGGGGCGCCCTGAAATTTCTTTTTCTTATTTTTCTAGTCTGTTTGAAATTAATTTTTTTTCACAAGTTCAATACGGTAACGAAGCCATGCGAACTGGCTTAGTTTCACCTCCGAATTTAATTAGTCAGTTAGGCAAGAACCTGCCGTGTATACCATCATTATTTTTTACGCCTTTCACCATTTTTTCGTTTCATTGGCGCTAAGCGTTTATTCAAACATCATTTTCGTTTTAAATTCCATTCTTTAATTCCTGAATATTGACAGGTTTTGTTTTATAAACGATGTTTTTGAGGTATCCCAAAGGAAAAAGTCTAGAGGATTCATGTCGGGTGATCGCGGGGGCCATCAGGATGTGCTGCTATACGACCTAGTGACATTATCGAAGCTATGAATGGCAAAAGTATCGTAATCAAATTTACAAAAACCAGAAAGGTTAAAAATAGGATTTATAGTGGACACTGGTACTATGACCAACAATATGAATAATTAACTGGGTGTTGAGGAAATCCGAAGCACTTTGGAAACATGGGGGTTTCTTTAATCATTTAACAAAATTGGTAGAGCACCTTCACCGAAGAGAAGGCTGTCGGAGATTTGTTGAGGCATGAAAGTAGCTGAGCTTTTAAACGAGGTGCCATGTAAAATGAAACATTTCTAGATTCTGGAATATTCTTGGTCTCTTTATAACCTTTGGAATTATTGTTTCGAAAAGTCATGCAAAATCAATCATGAATCGATTGGTAACAGTTTCAAAGTTGCCATTAACCTATTTCCCGAGTTATTGATACTTTCAGGTCGTTTGTGTATTTTAAAGGTTCCCACCTTGATGATTTGTACTTGAAATTCATAGCTTTCTGGCTTTTCCAAAAGGTTTTATGCTGATAGTGTGTTGTTTGGAAAAGCTCATCACACTAGTAAGACGAATTATGGAATTTATCAATAAACCTAGTCCACCAGTCGATTTTATATGGCGGTAAACTTGATTTAACAAGCGCTCAATTCGCTTAGGCCATATGTGACCCATTGTACATCCTCCCGAGAAGTTGTCCTCCTAGGTCATCGTCCATCCTATCCTTCCCAGGAAGGAGGACAAATCACTGGAAGACATCTTCTTTATATCGGCAGGTGTAGGCCAAGACTCGCCAAACACACACTCTCTTATTGACGATAACTCCGGACACTCGCATAAGACATGCTTGACAGTTTCATCTTCCTTTTCACACATCCTGCATAGATGTGTATCCACTAGCCCCATAGAATGGAGGTGTTTCCTCAGTTGACAGTGGCCAGTCAGAAATCCTACTGTTAAACGTAGGTTTTTCCTGATCATCGCTAAATATTTCTTCGGCGCTAGTTACCCAGGGTCGCCCAGGGTGATCCTGGCAAGACTGCATCCTTTGATTCCATCCCATCTCTTAAGGGATTGAGCATTGGTGTAACGTTCGGCTAGTTCCGCAGTTGTCGAAGTCGTTAGGCCGTAGGTGTCACTGGGTCCTAAAACTTTCAGTCCAGCCGCTTCCCTGGCTAGAGAATCAGCAATGCGATTACCTTCACTCCTGTCGTGCCCTTTAACCCACCTCGGGATAATATTGTTATCTGCCGAGGCGTTAGCTAAATCTTGGTGGCACTCTAGTACTAGCCCCGATATAACACGTGGTCTGTTCAAGGCTAATAGGGCTTGTCTACTATCAGTGCAGATTGTAATGTTTTTGCCAGAAATGTCTTCTCTGGTTAGTTCTTTTGTGGCAATTGAGATACCTGTCAGTTCTGTTTGGACCTCGCTGGAATTGTTTCCCATTCCCCACTCAATTCTTAGGCTTATTGCTCTCGAGTAAACTCCACATCCCGAGCCTTCTTTTATTTTTAAGCCGTTTGTATTTTGTAGGGTTTATTAAACACAAACCTGGGTTCAATTGAATCATTGGCTGCCTGCAGCAAAGGTAGCGCAGTAAGCGCTTCTTGCCATAGTCTTAGCCTCAATTAGCCCACTCCTACTTCGGGGTTCACACCAGCCGTGCGCAATCGTACCATGGCCACTAACGCAACCTCCTTGACGTACAGGTCCAGAGCGGTCAGACCAGTAATTAGTTCCATTGCCACGGTTGGTGTTGTTCTCATGGCGCTTGTAATGTTTAAACAAGCCATTCGCTGTATTTGATATAATTTTTGGATGGCAGTTGCTTGTAGAACCTTCGGTCCCTATGCAATTGCTCCATACGTTAACATGGTTTTTATTATTGCAGTGTAGATCCAGGTGACCACACGGGGTAACAGACCCCATGTGCGTCCCACTGTCCTCCGACACTGCTCATAAGCCACACATGCTCTTTTTGCTCTGCTGTGTAGGTGAGAGTTGTTTCCTGTCGAGGGTAATACCAAAAGGTATTTCACCTCTTATATCATTTTCGTTCATTATTGTGAAATAAAATGATTTTGATATTCTGCCTTATTAAAGTATTGTAATATAGTCGCTATTTTTACGACTTTCACACCGTTACTGGTGATTGATTGTGATTTTGATGTCTTCCTCAGTTCGGAATTGAGCTCTTAGAACTCTCGGCGCAAATACGCCGAGACCGATCTACAAGTCCCTTCGAATTGCAAACCAGAATGGTTGGTGTTAAATATCTTGTAGATATACCAGCTCCGTTTGACTTTGAAGTGTAATTCAATAGCCGTCGGAGCCTATAGCCTGGGAAGTAGTTGTTGCATGTTAGTAGAACCAAAAATATTATTCAAAAGCGCAAGAATAATGATTATTCCTTGGAATCCTTGGAAATATTGATTCAAAAATGTATGCTTATATGTTGAATATCATCCTTAATCCATTATTGGTACTCATTACAATTTTGTAACTATCCACTTTCTCGTGATTAAAAACGTATAAATTCTATCCAAACTGTAACATGAAGCTGGATTTCAGTATAACGAGTTTTTAAATTACATTTGTAAATGAAAAAACTGATTTTCACGTTGAAAATGAACTTCTACCCTTTTGAATTAGTGTGAAAAATCTCCCTTCGAATGAACATTTTATTACGATGCAGGAAATGCGGCTTTTATGATTAATAACATTTTGAGATAACAGACAAAAGTATGTTCTTATCCTCGATAAATTAGATGTGTCCTACATTCAAACTTCTTCTTCAGGTTTGCTTTTACCGTGAATTTATCCGGGATTTCTGAAAACATTCCAGAATTTAGACACGAACAAGATTCAAGTACCCGTATCTCCTTATTTCCACATCCAAAGCATTCCCCGATGTAAAGTTTGTTTAGTATAGAAGGTCATTTTGGATAACGAGTTTTTTCTTTTTTATCGTAGAATTCGTCTATTTTTATTTGCTGTATAAAGAATTTCTCCAACCACCAGTTACAGTGTTCTTCCATTAGAGATTATTTTGACGTTTCAAGAAGCCAATAACCCAGACACACATAGATTTATTTAAATTCAGCACAATTGTTTCTATTCATCAAATGTACATGTGTGGCAGAACATTCGCTACTTCGCCTCCCACCCTTGGTGATATAATCTATCCGTCAATTGCCATTTTGGCTGTTTGTATCGTATAGTTTCTATGTTTGTATAATATAATGTTTGGTAATCCTAGGTTTGTGATCAACAAGTTTGGTGATATTGTCCATAGTGTGCGTCATCGATTGTTAATGTCTTTCTAACACATTAAGTTGGAAGAAATTGGAAAAAAGGCAGCTTTATGATTAATCCTAGTCAAAATATCACAATAATCAACCGTTTAAATGTATAACAAACGTTAACCCAAATCTTTGACTTGAAAAATGTGATTAGTTGATGTTTAGATTACGCGCAAGCGCGACCTATCAATCGGGAGGAATTACAACATTTAAAATAGGATGCAAACCTTTCATAGCGGCAATGTGTCTTACATCTTTTTCTTATGTCCCACTGACAGTTCTCGCCTGGTCTGTATTTTGTTGTTTACGGTCAATTATTATTTATGATTTATGAAAAGTGAATATTAATCTTATTGTTATATTTATTCAAATAATATGAAAATATGAATAGATACACGGAAAAACATCAGCAATTTGAAAGTTCTCAAGTATTTTGAGTTAGAAAAAGAAGATGGTGATTATTTCATGTCCTTTTCGAATTCGGCTGAATTCGATCGTTGTTGATTGATGTTAATAACATCAATCCTTAATTTATAAAAAAAAATTAACTATGCTCAGAATAATGTGAATACATTATTGAAATATTATTTGTTAAGTAAAGTTAATCTAGCTATATCGAAAAAAGATATTTTTTATTGAAATAGTAACCTTTGAAGTTTAAAGTGATAAATAAGTGGCTTATTTGCTTCTATGATCCTCTCCACTACGACCTTTGCAAATATATTATGTGTGCCCTCTTGGTAATCTAGAGTTTCATAACCAGACTTCGAATTGCAAACATCAGGTCCTTCATATACTGGGAGGGTTGTGGTTTTTTCTTCCCTATTATTGAAAACCTGAGCCTAGTCAGGCCTTCGCAGTAGCAGAGTATGTGTACCTACTGAGGTTTCCTCATCTTCTTGGCAAAACCTGCATATGGTTGTGTCTGCCATTCCGATGTTATTCATGTGTGTGTTAAATCTAAAATGCCCTGTATGTTTTCCTATTTGGGCTCAGTAGATACTACGTGAATTTTGGCCAGGATTACTTGATGAAAATGGAGCATCCCAAGTAACAATTTATGCTGATTATTGATTGAAAAAGCGCTTGAGCGGTTTATTGTTCAGTCTAAAGCTGAATATCGGTATTAAACTTATGTAATAAACCCTTGTTAAGCTCTTATTCACCCAAAAGTGGAGATTTTAAACATCTATTACTGGACATTATGGCTGCCAGTCATGACTGAAGAATAACTTCTTCAGCTCTTATTCAGTCGTTGTAGTTCTGCCTTTATGCAGATTGTGTAGTGTAGTGTAGCTGACAAAGCTTCTATGTAGCTGACAAAGCTTCTATGCAGCTCTTGTTCAGTTCACCTTCAAAGCATAAACAAATTGATATGCAATATGCATTATACATTTTTTCAATTTCTGAATTTTATATTATTTATTCATCTCAACTACTTCAGTTACCTGCTATTATAATTGAATTTACAAATATTTTTACTCACTTTTTTTCTTCCTTCCTTCGGTGAGGATTGAACCTGGGATCCGTGGATTATCATTTAACAATCGATTCATCTTTAGTCTCTCCGCCAAACGAACACATGCTAAATGTTTGCGGATAATGGTATTTGTAAATATATATGGTTCAATAGTGGCTGAACACCCGCCTATATCCTGTGTAAGATTGACAAATGTATTTGAAAACACACGAGGAAGGTGGAATTGAAGTAGAAAATTGAGGGGGATGAGGGACAGAAGGGACAGAAATATCTGCGATTATGTGTTCATTTAAAAAAAGATCACTAATTGAAGAACAACTTCTAATTTGATATTTGAAAAATTTAATAGACGTGATGAAGAGGCCCCATTAAAAAAAGTCCAAGTTATGCCTAGTTCCACTGCTACATAAACATATTTATATCATGTATTAGAAGTAGGTACCGAACGTTCAATTAAACTTGATTGAATTTGATGATGAACGGCCACCAACAGGACCAAGCAACATTATTAGAGCAACTGATGTCTTCATAAATTCACCAGAATCTGATGAACCGCCACAAGCAGCACCAAGCAACATTATAAATGATGTAATGAATGCAAGCTTTATAAATTTGCCAGTCAAGTTTAGTGACATAATCAAAAACATAACCTAAAAATCGCTGAATGATATACACGACTGCATGCATAAATTCTCATTTCAGCGAATATCAAACTGCTGAAGTAGTATATATTGAAGTACCTATCCATTTTTTGTTCACAGACTACGTATATCTGAACAATATTTTCAAAATGGGCTGAACTAGAACTTCTTCAGTCTGTGTTAATAAAAGCTAAACAGTGGCTCTTAACTTTACTGAAGAAGGGTTTATTCAGTGCATACTAAGCTGACTATGAATAGCTGAGCTACAGCTGTTCAGATTTCTGTAAGAGCGCTTAACCAGCTCATGTTCAGCCATTTTTAAATATCTGAACAATGAAATATTTGATGAGCAGAAAACGCTTTTTCAGCCTGTATTCAGCTAATAATAAATAGCTGAAACACTGGATTAAGTAAGCTGAAGAAATGCTTATTCAACCAAAGTTCAGCTACATAAGCATATTGCTGAACAATATCTCTAAGTTGGCTGAAGAGGCACTTATTCAGTATGTAGTTCAGTTTTATGGATGCTGCTGTATAATGGCATCTATATTGTCTGATTCGGCGCTTATTCAGATCATTATTCAAATTAGTAGCTTAATCAGTCTTTAACACCATCAATCAACTACTAATCAGCTTATTGTCTGAACAGGCCCAATAAATCAGCGTTCGTTGTTACTTGGTAACATCAGAAATGTCAGTCTGTCAACATATACGAAGTGTCAAAATTAACTGTCATGTTAAGTTAACTTAACGCCTAAGTTTCAGAGTGCTTTGTACCTAAACTGAAAGTCGAAGTTAATGAATTAGTCAAAAAATTTAATTAAGCTGATCAAATTTCCGTGCAATAATTTTTCACAATTCTCCTTCAGTTTTGAAGAGAGTGCGGAAAATAAGATTATTCCTCCTTGCACTCTTTTTTTGCTTCGCAATTAAATCAGGTGAAAATTCTAACATCAAAAAATAAACAAAATAGCTTGTGTCAATTATTGTTGATAGGTATTAAAGAAACTAATGTATGCTACGATTCTGTATAACTAGCACACGGCGCGGTGTCTATTTATATTCTTGCTGCAGCTGCATATATTCCTATTCCAGGGATTTCTTTCTTATATACGTGCACCAAAAAGCATATTTAAACCCCAATGTTATACCCCATATCAAATTGAAATAATTAAAACAAAACTTACCCTTGAATGAAGCAATTGCAGGATTTGATTTTTCTTGCAAGAAATTGAACAGTTCTAGTTCCCATTCTTTTTCAATTTTATTGATTCATTCCCAGTTTGCCTCCTGTCTGTTTTCGCTTTTAGACTGGTTTTTATGTCTTGAATCTCCTTCCAAACTGCTCTTCCATATACTTCCATAGTATGCGCCAAAATAAACAGTACCGAAAATAAAAATAAAATAATTTCCAACTTCTGTAATGTAAGTGTTCAAAATGTTCACCATTTCGACGCAAACAAGCTTCATATCGATTTTGTAAGTCAATAAACATATTTATAAAAAGTGGTTGATGTAACTGCCGAAAAATATTTTGTATTCTTTCCCGTAGCTCGGCAATATTCGCCGGCGGATTTTCCGAGTGAAATATTTTGTGAAATTTTTCAACAACAGCTAACATCACACTTTTACTAGGAGCTGCTTTATTAAATTTTTGTTGATATTTTATTGACACCTGTTCTAAGCTTGGACCATCATTACAACCTTTTCCGTATGAACGAAAATAATGCTCTACAAAAAAAACTTTTTTTTCCGTTGTTAGAACCATTTTTGAATCAAATTTAACTGCAGCGTACTATTAATATATCAACTAATGACAATTAAGTCAAATATGACAAATCCATATTACATAAACAACTCCACAGCACTCTATGTTTCGGTACTGTTTGTTTTGGCGGATACCGTATTTCACTTCTACCTCAGCTTTCAGCTTTACCTCCATATCGCTTTTAAGTCGTTTATTTTTGCTTCCGGTATGTGAGATTTCTCCAACAAAACAGGATATTGCTTCATTATATTCAAAAATACGGTAGAATCCTCCCCAGAACAGCTCCCCATCGTTTGAACAAATTATCAAGCAAAAACTGACATGAAAATTTAAAAGAGACGATGATATGCCAATTCGGAGATACAACAAAAGAGTAGCTGAAGCCCGCAATTTAGAGTGCGAATTCAAGAACTTCATTAGACCGTGAGTAGCATCTCCGTTTTTCGCTCTCACTAACAGGCGTGGTTATTCACTTCAATATGGAGACGCTACTTCTGGGAGCCAACTCAATTTTATGCATATCACCCACAAGAGAATGCCTAGCCAAGTTGGTTTCTGTTTTCGGAAATTAAACGCTCAATCAGTCGATACTCACTCGTTGGTATAGAGGATTTAGATTAATATTAGCAACGATCCAAGAATAGTTCCACCAACAAAGGCAGTCGTCCGGGAAAACGTAAGATGATCCAAGAGATCGGCATCTCAATATTCACAATTCAAAAAGTTTCAGAAGAATTATCTGTGAAAAGATTAGTTGACGGAAAAGCAGAAAGCATATATAAAAGCATATAAAAGCATATATAAAAGCATGGAAGCATATAATTCAGAAAAAATTATAAAGTTTAGCATATTCTTAGCATTATTTTATAGAATAATTTCAGTCTTCCTTAAAAGACGTCTTATCTTGTTTAAGACTAAATATTGCAACCAAGTAGCAATGATTGCTAGTGAGTCATGAAAAGTAGCCAAAAAATAGAGATAATGTCTTTAAAGAATGCCAAAAAAATGAATAGACAAATTGGAATTTAGTGTGGTCATAAAATGCATTTAAGTGCTCCAATTAGTGCCATTTATAAGCAATACTATAAAGTTTTGTATTGGAATTAATTTGGACTTCAAATGGAAATTAATTCCAAACAAAAACCCACAGTATGGCTAACCTTAATGTGATTCTGAATCTCAATTCAGTTAAAAGGTTTTATGATTTTCCAGAAATCATTATTGAACATGGGGAGAAAGATTGGGATAGAAATTAATGGAAAATTACAAAACTACGGAAATTTGGACGAAAAGGTGCGTACTACAGGCGTGTACATAAAAATAGTAACGCAGCTAAAAGTTACAACGAAATAACTATAGACACAGAAGATCACCTTCCTGGTTCTTGGACCACGTCTCTCTTGGCATTGTTGTGGTACTCTTTCTTAATAGGCCAATACCACTTCGTCTTGGTGGAAAATGTGTTGTTGCTGTTGTTCCCATCCCATGCCTCAGGAGCAACAAACAAAATTTTCTCTCCACTTTCTAAGGTCTCAATAACTTCCAAGTTGTTCATTTTTAATTACGAAATAATTATAAAATATGACCTATAAAACAATCTTTACTCGGAACATAACCTCACAATAATTTTCTTTTTCTTCAACTTTATAATTCTGAAAGCTTTCACAAAGCAATACAAACAGCTATCTAGTTTTTAATTCCATAAAGAAAAATGCTTATTAAATACAATAAAGACATGGCCGAACCGTTTGCTCACGATAATGAGCAATGTTGTCATAGTTTTTATATTTATATATTTTAGGTATATGATACTATTTTTATATATTGAATATGCAAATAATCTGGTTCAGAACATTATTTGTTTTCAAACTGGGATACAAATTTCAGAAAATCTGGGAAAGATAAATCAATTTAATCCATCACATATAATATTATCAATCAATCCAACTAAAAATACTATAAAAAACTTCAATTTCAATTGGATGTATACAATTCATTGATGGGTATCAAAATTGAATATGACAACACCGTAATTCATAATGAAATAATTTAATTTATTAAGTTATCACTGGCCCCTCTATTTTCAGGAAGTATTTCATTCACATTTTACAGAAGAGTAAGGTTTGCAGAGATTTCTAATGGTTCACAATGATATTTTCCAGTTTCAAAAACAATAATAATTGTCATAATATATATTGAAGGAAAGGCCATCACAGTTGACGATGTTTTTGTGAACACTAAAAAAACTGTTGGCATAAATTTCCAATATCAATCTAATATTTATCCAAAACAAAACTTCATAACATTCTTACGAGAAATGTTTGTCTTCAAAGAAAGTCATGTAGCAGTAATTTCTCTGAAATATCAAAAAAACTGTTACTGTTGATTAGTGGACATCGGTTTTTAAAATACAAATATCCCAAATGGATTGAAAAATACCTTTAGCATCACCAATGCTAGAAATATTTCAAATCGTATTTATGCCTGAATATTTTATGGTAATTCGGGAACTGGCTAGTTAAGGAACACCAACTCAAATGGCCACCTTCATGCATAGACTTCACTGAATAAGTTAGACAAGGAACTGTCCTCCAGGCTTTTAGAGCAGGGTAAGACACATTTGGAGACAGTTACCAGCCTGAAGAAGCATCTGCACAAAATGGACAAAGTTAGTGAACCGGTGTGAAAGAAATGTAAACTTTACGATAAAACACTCACTCAAATAATCTGCTTCTGTGAGGGCTTACGAGGAAACACGGAAACACTTTGGAGAGGAAATAATACAACTATTACAACTACTGAAAAACCCTCCAGTTAAACTGGAAGACACAAAGTAGATAACATGGGTAATGGTAGAAAGATTCAGTTTAAGTGCCTGGGCTGTTGAGCACAACCCAAACGTATAAATGAATGAGGTATATTGATGGCAATTGGGAAAGGAATAATAAAATTAGAGTGCACCGACTATTAAATAAAATTATTGTTACAGTGTAAAGTGTTATGTGAAGTGGAAGAATGAAATTTCGCTTTTAATCATTATTTGTCTTCGTTTTTTTTTTCTTTTTTTTTCCCTTCGGAGCCGTCCTTTCGCCGGTACCACCTCAGCCTCCTGGGCTTATTGTGGATACTCCTAGTGTTCTGACTACAACCTATTCAGCCAATCCGTTCCCTGTATTAGCTCATACAGGTTCTTAGCTGGTTGATTGTAGAAGTCTTCTGGAGTCATTTGGGTTCTACCATAAAGTTTCTGCCTTCTGTGGTCCAGCGACTCACAGTTGCATAGTATATGCAGAGCTGTTTCGGTATCCTTTTTGCATCTTCTGCATGTAAGGTCTCCGTTGTACAGCCCTATTTTGTTTAGGTGCTCCTTTGTGGGAAAGTGTCCCGTAAGTAGCCCCGTAGTGGTGCGCAGTTTGTTCCTGCTCATTGAGAGCAGTTCTTTCGCTACTTTTTCTGATGGTTCTTTTATGAATTTCTTCCCATGTTTTTGCCCAGTCGTATTCTTCCAGTATTTCTTGTGTTGTTCTTTCAACCACCCTTTTAACCATGACCTGGTTAAGCATCTGGGGATGCCCACAGCAGGTTCGGGTCCGTTCATCAGAGTTGACGATCCTACTCTTGCGAGTTCGTCAGCTTTTTCATTGCCTGCGATTCCTTTATGACCTGGTACCCACTCCAGTGTTACACTGTTCCGAGTCGCCAGTCTTCTAAGTTCTTCGCCGCATTCCCATACTAGCCGAGATGTCACCCTATAGCTCTAAAGTGCTTTAAGGGCGGCTTGGCTGTCGCTGTAGATCCTGATCTGCCTGTTGTTGTAGGCTCTCATACTGTTAGCCCTTGCACACGCAAGTATTGCATAAACCTCTGCTTGGAATACAGAGGCGTATTTTCCTAGCGAGACGATTCCTTCATATTTGCTCGTCTTGCTGTATATGCCCGCTCCGGTGCCGAGTTCATTTTTAGATCCGTCTGTATACCAGATCAGTTCATTCGCTCTACTAAGTGGTGGTGCGTTCTCTTTCTCAAGCTCCTTTCGATCTTTGATGACAATCTCGAAGTTCTTGCGAAAGATATATTTGGTAGTCATTTGGTCTGTTGGCATTTTGAAAATGTCATCACCCACCTGCCTTATCTCTGTGTGTCCTCTCCCATGTGCCACATCATGGTCTAGTGCTTTTTCCAGTCGGGTTAGTGCTGCCCTTGCTTCACACATTATGACATAATGTAGTGGAGGAAGGTCTAGCATTGTTTCCAGCGCCGCTGTAGGAGTAGTCCTCATTGCCCCTGTAATGCCAGTGCATGCAAGTCTTTGCACCTTGCTTAGTTTTAGCATAGCAGAGGATTGTCTGGTCTTTGGCCACCATACCAAAGATGCATATGTTATCCTGGGAATGACAACCATTTTGTATAGCCAGTGTATCATGCTGGGTCTTAGTCCCCATTTAATGCCGTAAGTACGTCTGGCGACCATGAAGGTCACCTCCGCTTTCTTGATCACGTGCTGGAGGTGTCGGTTCCAAGTTAAGCCTGGGTCTAGGATAACCCCAAGATATTTTACTTCATCCGACAGTCGTATTGGTTCACCTTGAAGCGTCAGAGGGCCAAGTCCTTCCCTTTTCCTTCTTCTGGTGAACGCAATTTGTCTTCGTTTAATTGATAATAAAAGTAGCAGAGTTTAAATAAACAATAATAACACAAATATTCTCAAGAAAATATACTTAATATTTAAACGTACCTACCGGGTGTTTGATTGAAAGGAGTAGCCCACTGTATATCAGAAATTGATTGTACAGCTTAGGGGAAAAATCTGTATGACAAACTCGCCTTCCAGAAAATGCTGGAAATTATTTTCAAACTTTCTACTCCACTGCTAAAGCTTGTAGTCTACATTAGGTTCGTTCCAACCTTGCAAAGAACCATTCTAGAAGGACACTGCGCAAGTCCATATAGTTAATGCCGTTCCAAGCTATTCATGACCGTGATATTACGGTTCTATTTGCGTTCCAACCGTTTTGTGATTGTTCTAGAGCCGCAACGGAACGGTAATTTCGATATTCGATCGAAAGAAGGAACTGTGAGGACCTAACCTCACTTAAAAATTAATATGAGCTCAAATTAAATATTTGTGACTCAGGAAATACCTATGGATGGCGAAGGAGATAGCGATTTTTTATTTGAAGAAACCAGTGAAGATGAGGGAATTTTTTTTACACCAACCAAAGTCAAAAATTAGAATATCTTTCGATTTTTTAATTCGAATGTACCCACTTTTCTTGAATAATTGCTATACAAATATGTCAGAACTTTTGTTTCTCTTTTGTCCGTTACTATTACATAAACAAAACGGTCGCGTATAAAACAATAACTAACGATTCCAAGGTGGTTCCAGAACGGTGTTTTATCGTAGGTTAGAACGAACCTAATAATTACACAAAAATATAATGTTTCTATAATGAATTTCCGTTTTAGTACCACAAATTATGAATATTCGTGATCATTAAATCATGTTTCGTAAGTTTGCTCCAGTACTTCTTTGTAAAATAATTGGTAGGGGTGAGGGAGAAACAATAAAACTGTTATAATTTTTGCTGAGAAATATACATTCTGACAAACTTAGTATCATTTGCATGCCTAATAAAATATTATATTTTTCTTCTCTTATTTTTTTGTGGAACAAACCACAATAATGTCGAAATAAGAAATATAAAAACATCATTGTGGTTTGATTCCCAAAAAAATAGGAGGAAAAAGAATAAGTAATGCCACAAGGAACGTACAGAAGATAAAATATTATATTATCATTTCATTCCGGTAATAGGATAGGGTTCATTGGAACGATTAACAATCAATTACGAAACAGAAACAGAAAACATAAACTACATTGACCTCGTGAAGTAATCTAAAGATACTGCTCGATATGCTTTCCATCTTTTTCGATGCAGATATTTAATCTTTGTGTGGTTTAAAAAGCAGCAGTGTCTACTTCAGCCCTGGGAATACTGTCAATCGCTTTTTTATTATCAATGAAACGAAGCTTTTACAAGACAAATAACTGAATAAAAGCAGAATTCCATTTACTCACATAACTCACATAACATTCTAATTTTATTATTCTTTCTCCAATTGTCTTCGATATACTACCTCATGAAATATTCAGATTGTAAATACCATTTTGAATATTTCTAGCATTGGTAATGCTATTTTATATCGAAGGGTATTTTTCAATCCATTTGATATATTTGTATCTTAAAATGTTTCCAATCTTGTTTTAAAACAGAATAAAATATATGATAATGATCAACTCCGCCTTTATAAAGAGTTGTTCCCAAAAAATTATGTTTCTATAATATATGTACGGTACAAAATTTAAATATTCGTAATCAATCAATCAATCATTTTACGTAGCTTCCCTCCAGTTCTACTTGTGAAATGACTGGTGGGGGTGAGTGGGAAAGCTGACTCAATAAAACTTATTCCGAATGCCTTTCAATGCTTGATAAAATATTTTTTCTACTACCGTGTGTAAAGTACGTACTTTAGACACATTTTCGAGTGCGTAAAACTTTATTTTACGCACTAGTGCGTAAAGGGTTTTACTTTACGCACTAGTGCGTAAAGGGTTTTACTTTACGCACTAGTACGTAAAGAAAAAATTCCAATATGTATGTAGTTATAGATATCTAGTCTTATAAAAATATAGGTATAATAAACGGATACTAAATCTAAGTTTTTTTCATAAATTGGAGATAGAAACCTATAGAATTCGGTAAAGTAACCTAATAATTATTGTTAAATAATTATTGAGTACTGGAAATAATACGGTAAATAGGTATAAGTTGGCGGTGAGTAACTGACATTTCTTTGTGAATTGAATCTGACATTTAAAATTTAAATTGAGATCTTCCGACTATACCTAGAGTAAGTAATTGTATTTTATATTTAGGAATTGAATATGTTTAGAAAACTATGATGTTATTTTAGATTATTATAAAAAGACTCTTCTAAAGAAAAATTTAATTTACTTTACACACTAGTGCGTAAAGAAAATTACTATTAAACTTTTGTATTTTAATTAAATATTCGCTAGTAGAAAAAATATTGTATGCAATTCGTGTGTAAAGACCTTTTTTTCGACTCATGTGATTGTCGCATTCGCCTGCGGCTCATGCGACAATATTTACATTCGTCAAAAAAAGGCTACTTTACACACTAGTTACATAAATAACTATTTTCCACTACCGTACTTAAAGTACGTACTTTAGACACACTTTCGATGGTGTAAAACTTTACTTCACGCACTAGTGCGTAAAAGTTCCAATATGTATGTAGTTATAGGTATCTAGTCTTATAAAAATATAGGTACCTATAATACACGGATATTAAATCTAAGTTTTTTTTTAAATCAGAGATTGACACCTATAGAATTCGGTAAAGTAACCTAATAATTATTGGAAAATAGCACGGTGCATATAGCCCAATCGAATTGGTATTTTTGATTTACAAAAAGTTTAGCAGCAATTTTTCTTCGGAATTCGTTGAGGGGGGTCACTGGTCGTCTAAATTTGAAAAATTGGGGTACCAGACTTGTTGCTGCATCCGTCATCTTGATTTAAGGGGTTATTTTTTGTCTCTTGAATAACTCGTTCATTTTCAATTTGACACGGAAAATAGTTGAAAAGAAGTTGTTTAAAATTAAATTGTCTCTAATTTTAGTTCCTATCAATTTATAGGATCGATTTTTTTCGATTCATACCCGAAAAGAGGGAGTGAAATTTGGTTATTAAATAACTCGTTCATTTCCAATTTTACGAGTAAAATTGTAGAAAACAAAGTTGATTAAAATTAAATTTCCTACAATTTCAATTGTCACCAATTTTTTCGTATGATCGATATTTTTCGATTTATCCCCAAGAAGAGTTGGGGGTGAACGTAAGTTTTCTATTATCGCGTTTATTATTGATGTCATACCATTATTTTTTCTGTTTATTTTTTGTTGCTGATTGTCGTTGTAAATTTGATGTGCTGAAAATGTTATTTGGTACAGTTATGATTCCGTTTTTTCTGAAGTTTATATATTTGGGACGCACGTTCCCGTTAAAGGGAAAGAGGGGTGTAAATGATCAGTTCATCGAACAGTATAATTTTTACAATTGAAAAAGTGGATTTTATTTTCTTTTCAGTAAACTTTTACAACTCTCAAGAAATTTCAATTACGTCTGCATGGAAACTTGGTCCGCTCTCACACGGAGCCACTTTCTTTTACTGTATACCTGGTTGTGACCCTTTTGTATACAGGCAACGATTGAAGCAATTCAGTTGAATGTGTGTCCGTTATTCAGAGAGAGCGGAGTCCTTCTCGTTCAATTTCAAACAACTGTTCTCCTAAAATTGAGAAGAAACGTGATAATACAATGATAAAATTTTACCCCCCTCTTCTCAGGTATAAATCGAAAAATATCGATCCTACGAAAAAATTCGTGACAATTGAAATTGTAGGAAATTCAATTTTAAGCAGCTTTGTTTTCTACAATTTCACTCGTAAAATTGGAAATAAACGAGTTATTCGATAACCAAAAATTCACCCTCTCTTTTCGGGTATAAATCGAAAGAGATCGATCCTATGAAAAAATTGATGAGAACCAAAATTGTAGATAATTTAATTTTAAACAACTTTTGTACTTATTATTTTCCATGTCAAATTGAGAATGACGAGTTATTCAAGAGACAAAAAATGGGATCCAAATACCATTACCAGACTTGGAAAGAATGCCATTTAATGGTACTCAGACGGCTCAAAAGCAATAGAAGGAACTGGGATAGAAGTGATTGGGCCAGGAACCAAACACTCTGAAAGCTTGGGAAAAAACCCAAGTATCTTTCAAGCGGAAATCCACGCCATAAGAAAGAGCACCCAGTTCAATATTTATAAATGATACAGAAGACAAAGGATTATCATAATGTCGGATAGTCAAGCAGCCATTAAAGCACTGAGCTCTTGTGTAATCAGTTCCAAAATGGTGTAGGAATGCCTAGACAAACTCAATAAACTAGGCGAGAACAATATGGTCACCTTACTATGGATTCCAGGACAAACCGGAATAGAAGGAAATGAAATAGCAGATGAACTCGCAAAAAGGGGGACTAAAATACCTTGTTCAAACAACAGTTTAAACAGAGTGCTTCCTTTCAAGCAAAGACGCGTCTGCTACAACCTAATTCGCCCCTGTTTCAACAACCTTCGCCTCACAGCGCAAGACCGATAAACCCCTAATTCCCCTCTTCGAAAAAAACTTGTAAAAAACGTTAGCAGTCAGTAAGTTGATCTACAAGGGAGTGGTCGCTCTCTATGTCAATGATATGTCGATAATATCGATTACCATGTTTTTTCGGCTCTAAAGTGTTATGTAATATGTTTTTTGTATAAATTGCTCGCGATAGTAGTGTATGTGAAAGGTCGTAAGTCAACACCTTTTTATTTACAATTTATGAACTTTATATGCCGGCATCCGCAATGTTGCCCAATTGCTCTACCAAGCGTACTTGATTTGTTCTACCTTACATTTGTTTGTAACTGTTACAAGTCTAAGAGAACACTTAGATTACAATTGTATTGTACTTATATTTTCTTTCTGGACCTCAGGACGAGGAACTGTCCATTTTGTTATTTATATTCTCAGTCGTTGCCAAGTATTGCACTTGTCTGGTTTTATATATTTTTTTTCTCTGCTTGGCAGAACACAATATCCAAGTATTGCACTTGTCTGATTTTATATATATTTTTTCTTCTGCTTGGCAGAACACAATATAAGGTATAACCTGAAGTGTGTATCTTCTTCCAACCTGTTCCGCAATCCTGATAATCTGATAAAGTGGTTCTTCCCAGATCTCTGATATTGGTAAATGTATACAGTCTCTAGCTGTCTAACTAGAGTGGTCCTTCGAGAATTAGTAGTTTTGACCCGCTCAAAATTATGTAAGGAAACCCGCCCAAAGCAAACAACTTTGGATTTATGTTGGAACCAGCAAATATTGACACCGTTTTCTTACATACCTTTCTGGGGGCCTGAACCCTTTTGCGGAATCAGCCCCAATGTAATACTGGAAGAAATAAGTAAAGCCGAGAAAAAAAGAGGATCTGACCATTGGAAGGATCTAGTAGGGCTTAAACAATCAAAGACTCCTGGGCACCTGAAAAAGCTCAAAATAGTGGAGGAAAAAGAATGCAGATTTTGTGGAATGGAAGAAGAAACCTCCATCCACATACTTCCCAACTGCACAGCACTCCAGAATCCTAGACTCAGCACCTAGGAGATTACTGCATAGAAGAGGAATATTTACCTAAGTTGAAGCCTGCAGACATCCTAAAATTCCGCCGGGAAATAGGACTAAAGGGACTACTAGTTTCTGAGACTCTCCTCAGAAACTGAGTAGAAGTAAGGGGGCACAATAGATCTTTTAGGACTCAGTGAATGTCACCCCAAAATACATACATACATCCTAACTTTTTGAATTTAGACTACCAGTGACCCCTCTTAACGAACTCCGAAGGAAATTTGCTGCTAAAAATGTTTGTAAATCTTGGCCCAGTCTAACTCGACTGGGCTAATAGGCATAAGTTGGCGGTGAGTGACTGATATTTCTTTGTGAATTGAGTCTTACATTTAAAATTTAAATTGAGATCTTTCGACTATACCAACAAGAAGTATTGAATATTTGTGATGTTATTTTAGATTATTATAATTATAGAGATGGATTCCCTGAGTAATATCCTTCACTCACTATTGGTAAATAAAATATTGAACTTCTGTATTTTGATAAAATTTCCACTAGTAGAAAAACTATTGTAATTTGTGTGTAAATGCCGATTTTCGACGCATGTGAGCCTGCGGCTCAACAATATTCACATTCATCAAAAAAGGACCACTTCACACACTTGTTACATACATAGCTATTTTCTACAGCTAATATTGAAATGTTATAGCAGCTATTCTAAGTAGATAAAGTATCACTTCAACCACAAGGGTAGATAAATCAACACTTTCACATCAAGTTTGGATAAAATGTTTCAGCTTTTTTCATTCAATCAAATCTACAAATTCAAACATCTATTTTTGAAACACCACAACTTGTACTCGTTTGCTTAGAAACTTGAACCAAGGTACTGGATTGATTTTCAGGCCCACCAAGTATAAACTTGGATACAGCAATCTTATTGCACACTGACTGTTTAATGTAAGACTCTGCAACGGATGACGATTTCCATCCACCCAAGCGTTTAATTTTCACTAGATCTGCACCAGAATTTGCCAACATGGTAGCTGAAGAACGACGGAGACAATGCACCGTGTACATTTCTGAATTTGATAACTTCAGAAAATCCGCAATTCCATACTTATATAGTGTTAATCCCCACCGGTTGAGTAGTGCACTTTTGCTGTCGGTATAATTCACAAAAAACACTGTGAGCTACGTTTTTGGGGCGCAAGCCAATAGTCGACTGAAAAACGGAGAAAAAGTCGCTTCCTTCTCGATTTTTTTTTTAGGTACAACCACATGTGGTCTTCACAAAATGATAGCGTAGGTCCCTGGCCATCTGAAATGGGAATTACAACATTTTTTTAATAGGGCCAACACTTTTTATTGCGAAATTTGTCAGAAAAAGCAGAAAAAGCATAAGCGAAAATTACTGCGTTAGTTTCATCAGTATATAAAACCTAGTTTTTTTTGTAAAATTAAAGAAAACTGTAATCCCTACTTTTTTGCAGCACTATTTTCAGTGATCGAGAAACTTTTTTATTTTCCAAAATTTCACTAAACTATGTGCGTACCAAATAAAGCTAAAGCTTCAAGGAAGTTTTTGAAACAAGAATTACTATTCTAAACACTTGTGCTCAAAAGATTTTGCATCAAAAGGAAGACATTCTAGGAGGGAAGGTTAAAGTAAAATTTCATAAAACTTGCAGACAAACATTTATTAGTCCACAAAATATTGGATATATGTTTCTCAAAGCAGTGAAACCGAAAACGCTCCATCGTCTCGGACAAGATATCCTAAAGACGGATTTAATATTGGGCAAAAAATGTTTCTAATATGTAACAGATCTGGAAAGAAAGGCCAACAGCGCTTAACATATTATGTGCATACAGATTATACAAAAATATTGATGATTTTAAAGACCTAGAAAATATTCCCTTTTTATCACAAGATGAAGCATTGGAAGTAAGTACAAAATATATACTTTATTTGTATAGGAACAGAAAGAAAAACATTGCTTCCTTGAATCAATTACAATGGTACCTGACAACGGAGTCAAATCGTACATCTTCTGACTTGCCTCCCACTGATCATGCTTTCAAACAACATTTGAAGAGATAATAAATACTTTCCAAAGTCGCCCATGCTTATATGAAAAAAAATTACCTACAATAAGCTATTACGTATTTATTATTATTTTAGGTTTAGGTATCAATTTAACATTTGGTACAATAGCCACGTTCAAAATATGCCAAGAACCAGTGCCCGATGATGTAAGAACAATTTTGTCTATACGATGTTCAGACAAAAGTTGCAACAATAATAACTGTACCTGCATTTCACAAGGGTTAAAAGGCTGCAGTGACTGCAAATATACAAACTGCTGTAACAGCCTAACCTATGAAATTATATCAGACTGCAAAGATAAAGACTTTTGAAATATGTGTCTTGTTACTTAGTTCAATTAGTTATTTTTATTTTTGTTTTATCAGATGTACCTATTAAATAATGTCAAATAATGATCAACATAAATATCTCTATTCTTGCGATGAAGATAATTTTAATTTTAAAATTTTATATTGTTAATCTAAACTAAAAAAATAAGTAATTCATAATCTTTTATAAATGTTTAGGTGCTTTTATAAATTTACAGGTCCACAAATTAACAGTATCTTTAACTAGCTACACCGCCGAGGCCGGCGCGCTTGTCCATGGACGTGCGGAACCTCTTAACTTCAAGAAACTACTGCTTGAAAACTATAATACTTAGAATAGTGATTCTTGTTTCAAGAACTTCCTTGAAGCTTTAAATTCATTTGTACGTTTAATAGTTTAGTAAAATTTTGGAAAAAAAAAGTTTCTCGATCACTGAAAATAGTGCTGCAAAAAAAGTAAAGATTACAGTTTTCTCTAATTTTACAAAAAAGCTAGGTTTTATATACTAATGAAACAAACGCAGTAATCTTCGCTTGAGTTTTTTCTGCCGATTAAAAAAAAAGTTGAAAATATCTTGTTTAGCTCCGGAGATATCGCGAGGTATGTGTGAAAAGGTAATAAAACATAATTTTGACAGATTTTCGACAAATTTCTCAATAAAAAGTGTTGGCCCTATTAAAAATTGTTGTAGTTCCGATTTCAGATGGCCAAGGACCTACTCTATCATTTTGTGAAGACTACATGTGGTTGTACCTACCTTCAAAAAGAAAATTCGAACCTTTTTGCCCCTCTTTCAGTCCACTAATAACAATTACCAATAAGCTCACTCCACTTTTCTTGTTAGTAATACAAAACGACCTATCCTGTTCATTCTAGTATCAGATAATGAAAAGACTATCACCGATTTTCTGTCGTCCACATTGAATACATCTAACTTGTACAATTAATTCATCGTACCTAGTCGCTCCATGTATACCAAAAATAGCAATAACCTTCATAAACAAATAGACGTCGTCGGGAGCTCCTGTCAGAAATTTAATAAGATTATCTGACTCCAGAACTTTCGACTTTCTAGCTTTGTATCCTGCACACAGGTTTTTCAGTAAGGTGGTTAACTTGCTGAATTTAGAAATGTCACAATTTCCATTCACCAAGAACGTACGCTTCAGCATCGAATAATACGACCATAATGACGATGGCTTTGCTTCCTTCGACTTCTCGAAAAAATACGCCCTAGGCACTTTTTTACTCACCCCATTGATATTCCTGATGCTTTTCCACTCTTTGAAAGACAGGTGTCCCTTTTCTCTATGTGGTGGTGATTGAACAATTGTTTTGTTATAAAATTGTTGTGGAAACCTTAGAATGCAATACTTTATTTAAATTATTTACTTGAAAAAAGATGGAATTGGAATGAAATGGTAGAAACCGCATCTCAACGTCTATTTCCTTAGCGGGAATACGAGATAAAATAGGGCCCATTTGTTTGTTATGAACATTTAAATAGTTAGCGCTACTTGAGATTCTATGCTTAAAAAGTACTCTTTCCTAAAATTTTGATGTTTGTGATTTAACGTACATTTCAATATTACTCCCGGTTAGTTTTATAACGTTGGCTTGAAAAGAATCAATCACTAACCGAAATAAAGTTAATGAAAAAATAAAAAATTTTTAAAAGTATATTGCTTCATTTTGACACCAGTTATAAATGTTACATCCTACAGGGTGTTTCAAATTTCAGGGTAAAAACTGTATTAATTGCGGGTTTTGTTAATTGAAAATATTCATCATATTTCAACTCAATAATTATACAGTGTGGGAACCACTTATGGAATGAAATTCTTTATGTCATTATTTTGGAAAATTATAGAAATGGCCGAGACACGTCAACTTTTGAATTGAGTTGTGCGTTATGAAAACATAAATTTGAATGTACAGGGTGATTCACGCAAGTATGCCATAGTCGGTGTTGTTTTTTTTAATGAATCACCCTGTATATTTGCATATTTTTGAAATCCTCCTAATGAACCGATTCCAACAAACTAGATAATGTATGGTCAATTATGAATTATACAGGATGAAATTTTAAAATTAATAATTTATTACACTTGAAATATTGGTAGGTACTTTTTTAAATTAGCTGAATATGGATTTATCAAAAATCTAAACTAACTAATTATTAGACGTTCTAAATTAAACAAAACCTGCTACGCCCAAGAATTTGATCATAAATACCTGAAAATTGCCTAAAAACGCCAATAATTAGACAAAATCGGTAAATAATGTGGATTGTTCTAAATCGGTAAATAATGTGGATTGTTTTCTGTTCTGTCAGTTGTTGATATGTTGACAGTTTATACTGAAAAAGTAAAATCTTTATCAAACACTCTCTCCTTGTCGACATAACATTGAAATATTTAACTGAGACTCACCGAAATGAGATTTTAATGATGATCTGGTACGGGGATAACTGCAGAAGTCAAGTTGAAGTGGCAAACTTATTTAATCACAGGTATCCCGAATTGCCTAATATTTCACAAAGTACTGTGTCTAAAATTCATGCACAATTCAGAGAACTTGGACATGTCAAACCATTGAAAAGAAAACCACACTTCGTTAAAGATGATGTGAAAGTGGATATTTTGTCAAGTGTCGAAGAGAATCAAACTTCAAGTACACGTCAAATTGCCCGTGAAAATAATGTTATTCATACAACTGTTCAAAGATGTCTTCATAAAGAAAAACTTCATCCCTACAAATTAACTTTTGTGCAGGAGTTAACAGAAGACGATCCAGATCGTAAAATGGATTTCTGCGAAAGATTGATGAATAAGCTGAACAGAAATGAGATAGCTCTTGATACCATTTTTTTTCTGACGAATCAACATTCACATTGAATGGAGAGGTAAACCGACAGGACTGTAGATATTGGTCAGCAGAGAATCCTAATTGGATGCGTGAGACACATACTCAGTACCCTCAAAAGGTGAACGTTTGGGCTGGTATCATAGGCGACCATATTGTTGGACCTATATTTATAGATGGAAATTTGACAGCTGAAAAATATTTAAATATGCTTAGAATTGAAGTTATTTCTGCGTTGGCAAACTTATATCCCAACGCAATACATCCTAGCTTACCGAATGAAAATGTTTGGTTCCAGCAAGACGGGGCAATACCCCATTATGCTTTAATGGTAAGAACTTATTTAGATGAAATCTTCCCCAATAAATGGATTGGACGAAGAGGTACTATTGAGTGGCCAGCTGAATCGCCAGACCTTACGCCGTTAGATTTTTTTCTGTGGGGTTTTCTCAAGAACAAAGTATATGCAACACAACCAACTAGCATTGTAGACCTCAAAGACAGGATAACTACAGATATACGGAATATTTCACCTCAAACTTTGGACAAAGTTAAGGAGGAGTTTTATAGGAGACTGTGCTATTGCCAACAACTAGGTGGAGGACATTTTGAGCATTTTTTTAATGTATTACAATCAAATACATCAGGTATTTTATGTATCTGTTTAATAACTGCAGAAATAAAATTTTCACCCTGTATAATTTATAATTGACCATAAAATATTCAGTTTGTTTGAATCGGTTCATTAAGAAGATTTCAAAAATATGCAAATATACAGGGTGTTTCATTAAAAAAAAACAACACCGACTATGGCATACTTGCGTGAATCACCCTGTACATTTACATTTATGTTTACATAACGCACAACTCAATTCAAAAGTTTACGTATCTCGGCATTTTCTATAATTTTCTAAAATAATGACAAAGAATAAGTGGTTTAAACACTGATGTACAAGTAACATTGAATTTTAGTAAGTTCCAAACGACCTCGTTGAAGTTCACTCAAGTGATATGTTTATTATAATTGTAAATGTGAAAATGTATTATGTCATCAATAGCAAAACTATACAGAGTTAGTATGAAGTATGGAACCCCCTTCTAAGGAGATCCAAGAAATTCAAAAATTCTATCAAATTCAGTATACCATTTTCGTTTAAACCGGAAATGCATATCAACTTTGTTATTTTGAATAGAACACCCCGTATATTTTCATATTCCTCAATTCCTTGTGAAATTCTGCATACAGTAAAACTTTCTATTCATATTTTTATTGAATAATTGAGGCTTTGATCAATAATATATCGTTTTTTGTTCCAGAATAATGACGACCCATCCAGAGCAAATAAGTGCCAAACGCTTGAATTTGGAAAAAGCAACGAATTTCATGCGACAATTCCGAGACCCCCATTCCAGAGAACTGAAAAAATTGTCGGCAAATCAGTTTATGGAAGTTTGGAGTCACTATGATAAAGACGGTGAGCTCTGGAGTTACTCAAAAGTTTTGTAAATTGTGTATTCATTTTTAATAACAAATCAATAATTCCAAACTTTGAGCCTAATTATTACTTCTGCCAAAGTTGGAACTTTCTGGTGTTAAAAAAAACTTCACTACGAAATGTCACAGCTACCATAATCCCCCAAAAAGGAGAAAGTCACTTTCTGGCAACGTCGCAAATCATTCATTCATTCAATTATCAGAATGAACAAGAACAAATAATATGCGTGAAGTTATAATTAAGCGATGTTGATCAGATATTTGGTTAACTACGAAAATGGAAATAATTTGGTCACTTGTTCATGAAGTCCAAGGTTTTGACTCTTGTTTCGACCAAAACACACATAGTCTAGAAATACTCTGAGAGTGTCCTTAAAGATTGATATAATGGTGATGAAGATTGATAAATTGGAGGCCTATGGCGACAAAAGCACAAGTTTGTCTAATGTGACTGGAATTAACACTGCACAGCACACAGAAAATGAAGCTTCATAGAATACGAAATAAAAAAATCCAATTTGTTTAAGCTCTACATATACATACATACATTTTTTCACAGTTGTCACTACTCCCAATTTGTTCAATTATTAAGATTTAGATTGAATTTGCTATTTTCAATAAGTTTGGATACATTGTAAGCAGGCTTAGAGCAAATATATAGGGTTGTCCAAAAGAAACCGGAATTTCCTTTTTTATTGATATTTTTTTTTATTTATGGGTCGATTTTATTGATGTCGGTTTTGTTCAAAAGATAATTGATCAAGACACACTACTAATCTAATATTTCGCGTTTTTTTTTAAACAAAATGGCGGACACATCCAAACTTTACCAAACTTTAAAACTGACTGGAAATTTTTTGTTTCGCATTGTATATGTTTGCGAATTATTTTACGAAAGTTCAGACATTTGTGAATGTAACGAGAGGTCAAACATAGAAATCGGTCAAAAATTGTCTGATGTATGGATCGAAAAAAACAAGTATGTTATTTTGTTGGACCAAAAATAAAACTACCGTTTGCCCTAAATGTCTATATTCTCATGACTCTGTAGTAATGTCATAAAAAAGAAGGGTCAAGTTTCTATGAAAAGCAACAAATTATGAACTGGTAGTCCAGTGTTGCCGATGCAAAAATGAAAATCACACGAACTTACTATTCAAATTATCAGAATTTGTCAAAATTACCAAAAGGACACATTGGTTATCTAAAAAAAGGTAGAACGTGTCGCGGGACACACGGTAGGAGCTTTAGTTCCTTTTAAGCAAAAATTATGTAATACATTTGACGTTATAGATAAACGATTTGCATATTCTTTGGTGGTTGAGTAGTAAGCATACCAGACTCTCACGCGGTAGACCCGGGTTCGATTCCCCGCGAGGAAATTTTTTTTACTGTTAATTTTATCTTTAAATAATTATTCTGCTTGATATTAATAACGACAACAGGTATACGTTTGAAATATTTAGCAGAATATTCATCATTATAGATAATGGTACGGTACCCTTCATGAGGGAGTCCGACTGGCAACATCTACCTATAACAGCATCGTATATTTAAAAAGGGAAACCGTAGCATTATACAAATTGGACATTCAAGAACTGTACGTTTACCACAAAAAAATTAGTGGAAACATAAAATTGAAACATAAAATAACATACTTGCTTTTTTCGAGCCATACATCAGACAATTTTTGACCGATTTCTATGTTTGACCTCTCGTTACATTCACAAATGTCTGAACTTTCGTGAAATAATTCGCAAACATATACAGTGCGAAACAAAAAATTTCCAGTCAGTTTTAAAGTTTGGTAAAGTTTGGATGTGTCCGCCATTTTGTTTTTTTAAACAAAACGCGAAATATTAGATTAGTAGTGTGTCTTGATCAATTATCTTTTGAACAAAACCGACATCAATAAAATCGACCTATAAATAAAAAAAATATCAATAAAAAAGGAAATTCCGGTTTTTTTTGGACAACCCTATATATATCCATGTAAAGGGTCCCAGGAGTTCGTACCAAAAACTTGTGAGGTGATAGAAAGGCTAAAAATAATGATGGTATTTCATATAAAATTTTTTCTTTGCGCACTTCGTTAACGAGCTATAGGGCTCTAAAGTTGGGAATGAAAAATGGTTTTTATTTACATTTATCAAATGTCTGATTGGATATTGGTAATATTTTAACCGTTGATGAACAATAATTGCACACTTTTTGGCGTGATATAAAAGTCTACAACATACTTGTGAACTCAGGTACCGACCAAGTTAAATGGTGGGGCTTTTTTTTTGGTAAGTAAAACTTTTTTCAGTTATAAATGCAGCAATTGGCTTTTGTGAACATTTTGAGACATATCAAGTCCTTTTGTGACATCTCGATAACATAAACGGCTTAAGAGATACGGGCAATTTTATGTCGCACTGCACACCTATTGGCGCATTCACATTTATTTTCAATGTACGATTACAGGAAGCAATCTGTATTATTAGTAAATTATCAATATATTGGTGCAGTCTACATTTATAAATATAAACTTTTACATTGTTCAACTATAAAGAACTTTATTGAAAACGAACATTACTTTAATAAAAGTAAAAATATCAACAAAACCCTGAAAAATTAATAACTACATTACATTAGCAGATTTAGAAAAAACGAGTAACCAAGTAAATAACGACATCAAAAAAGTCAAAACGGTTTAAAAAAATCATACCAATTTCTTAATAATTTGCTAATAATACAGGATGCTTCCTGTATCTCTTAAACCGTTAATGTTATCGAGATGTCACAAGAGGACTTGATATCTCTAAAAATGTTCACAAAAGCCAATGATTGCATTTATAACTGAAAAAAGTTTTACTTACCAAAAAAATGGCGCATCCACCATTTAACTTAGTCGGTACCTGAGTTCACAAGTATGTTGTAGACTTTTATATCACGCCAAAAAGTGTGCAATTATGGTGTTCATTAACGGTTAAAATATTATCAGTTTACAATCAGCCATTTGATAATTATAAATAAAAAACCATTTTTCATTCCCAACTTTAGAGCCCTATAGTTCGTGAACGAAGGGCGTAAAGAAAAATTTTTATATGAAATACCATCATTATTTTTAGTCTTTCTATCACCTCCCAAGTTTTTGGTACGAACTCCTGGGACACCCTGTATAAAGTTTCCAAGAATGATATAATTTTTAGGGAAGGTATTCCAAAGTATATTTAGCATTCAAATTAACTATTTTTATTTTTATAAATAGGAAATACTTGTTCTCAAACCTGATTTAGTTTCTTATTATTTATGATATTGTCAATTGAATTTGGATCGTATTGATTATTGATATAGACAAATTAAATTGTTTTATCCACAACTATTAATTATTAATATATCTGTTAAATATGCGATTTTCATCAAGTAATGCCATGCATTACCATATAGAATTGAATAATAATGACAGTTCGATGGAATAATATTACTCAATCGTTGCGTCACATTTGACAATTTGTAAATTTACTTCTTATCTCTGGTATCATTAGAGAAATGTCTAATAGTGAATCAGATTTGGAAGATATACATAACCTTGTACTAGCTCTAGTGTCGGTCCAAGTCTTATGATTTTCTATCAGACTCAGATGACTGACAAAGTTATCTCTGAATGAATTTTAACAATTGTAATGTAACTATTAATAATTATTATGTAAGTTGATAAACATAAATTTATTGTGTATTAATAACGCTACCATCATTAAAAAATAATGTTCATTTGAAATATATTTTGGATTTTTCTAATAAACTTATATGTCCCACGACGATTAAGACAAGTAATATATCAAAATTGGGCAGTAATAGATCATTATAATTTTGGGGGTATGAATTAGAGCAAATGCTGCATCTTTTCTTGTTATTGTGTTACCCAATAAGTTATTTGTTTTTGGTCACGTGACGTCGTATTCAAAATTATTAATGGAACACCCTATACGTTTTCGTGATTTTTGATTCTCCTTGAAGTGCTGATTTCGTAGAAACTACAATACTTGGGGTCTAAATTAAATATTTACAGAGATACAGGGTGTTAAAAATCACCTATTTTTCAACTTTGTAAGCCGTTTTGCCAAATATTGAGCAGTTTTCACAAAACAATGA
>CAJUYH010001254.1:50937-89109 GCA_910591685.1 Galerucella tenella | reverse complement strand
TTTTTTTTCCTTCATTTTTCATCCTCTATTTTTACCGCCAACATATATATATTTATTATATGTATATCAAAGGTATTATGAGTAAAGGTAAACGATCTCTCATCGTGTGTGTGTGTGTGTGTGTATATAATTTTCACGAGGCTCATATTACCGGAAGAGTCGGCTTATCCACTCGTATCTAATTGTTGTGCCTGCTGGCCCAGTGCTTTTACCTCATTTCATGTTACACTCTTTCACCCATACACAAACATACACGCATTTATTTATGCGAAAATCTCGCGTTGGTCTAACACAATATAATATTCATATATATATGTATATTCATATGGAAACCCAATGACCCAATACTCAGTGTTCCATCCAACCCAATCTTCAGCGTTACGACTTATACATATGTATATATATATATATATATACACATCTATATTGAAAATTATTTCTGTGTACAAAACCATGTCGTGTAGGTGGTTTGAATATAGTAGTTACTTTCGCGCAACCATTCATATATGTGTATATATATATGTATATGTGTGCTATAGCTAAATTTTGGGTCGTGGTTACGAAATATTTGAGGATTATTATATGGCAGAATATCCTTCTCATCGTAAAACACATGCACGTAACTCGGTTATGAATAAGAGGATAAAGATACGGAGAATAAAATATATAAAAAAATAAAAGAAAACTGAGATATATATATATATGTATATGTCCTCGTTTACATTTTATGTTTATCTACCATGCATAATTACGGTACGCCATGCTATTATAAACATGTTCAGTTAGAAAATAAAAGGAAATATGTAAAGATAAATATGAAATCCGTTCAAAGGTTTTTATTATATATTTTTTGCTATTACACATATAATAAAAATGCAAATTGAATTACATCATTGTTAAATATTCTCGTTAATTGTTTATCTTCTATTTATATGAAAATTTTTTTGTACATTTATATAAATAATGATTGCAATATTGTTTGTCTATAACGAATATAGAAAGAAAGCGAAACTCATTGATGCATATATATATATATAAACTTGCACATTCTCATGTAATCCAATTGCATATAAATATATGTAGAGTCTTTGAGAATATATAGTGGGTATATATACGCACGACTGTAAGAGGTTAAGTGTTTTACAAACGATAGTGGCGAGCACATAAATTACAGAATCTTATTGACTTCCGCGCTGACAATCGTGTGTATATAAATATACATATACTGTAACGCACAGGTACATATATATGTATATACAGCACTCGTCGATGAATATATAAGTATTTCACAAACAATTCTATCGTATTCAATAGATCGTTTGCAATAATATACGATACAAACGTTGATTGCCAGGATTAAAAAACAAGAGTGCATACAAATGAATACGTATTATATATATATAGTGAACACAACAAATAAGTTAGGTAAAAATTTTTTTTATATTGAGACAGATTCCACAGAAGATTCATACATGTTCTACACTCGAGTTTGTACAAGGCTTGTTTGCAACTGCGGTCTGTGACTCAATGTATGTATATGTATAAGAAATGATCGAGGTCACATAGATGTGTCTTACTTGTTCTTCTATATTTTTAACTTTACCTCGAGCATTGCGCACAGTTCATGACACACATGGACACTCTTCTGTAGAATTAGGTACATATAAATGAGAATAAATTTTGAGGGATATATATATCCCTTATATATGTAAACAAACACAGATATATATGTAACCCATACACGAGGAAAAAGTGGACGGTATAATGAAAACATATGAGGCCAAGTGGCCATGCAACTCTTTACATTGTATGTAATGCCTATATACTATGTATATGTCTATGTATATATAGTGTTTCCCCTCTTGTGCACTTCGTCCCTCGGTTGATTGACCGCTCAACTGTATATATACATGTTTAACAGAGGATTGAGAGGTGACAGCTCGTATTATTCGTAGCTAATGGCTCAAAACGCGGAAGCTCTCTATAGCACAGTCATTATTGTCATTCTATTGCTGGTCATACACCAAGAAAAGCCATGAATTTTTTCTGAAGTGAGTATGCGGAATGGAAAAAAAAAAAAATAGAATAAAACATCAATATATTTCTTTTTTTTTTGTTAATATTTGATCTTATAATGTCGTTGCTATTCAAATTAATATTTGATTTATAGTATATCTATAGTATGTTTTGAGGTGCTGCAATTCATTTTATTGTGTGTACACTGTGAGGTATATTTGGCCAAAGTGTATTTGTATCATAGTTATCTTGCCGCAGAGTAGTGGTATATCTATTTACAATGGAAGCTGGTAAATCACCTCCAGTATAAATAGGTATATATACTGTTTTGAGAAGATATATATATATGTGTGTGTGTGTATGTGTGTGAAGCAAGAGGAGATAGGGTTGTCGAGATGCGGAAATTGACGGGCGCGCGTGAGAGAAGCGAATCGCATTTGCCGGGCTGTCGGATGCCCGAAGGATCTAAACGGAAGCCGATGAAAGCGAGACGACGTCGACGACGATGCGTTGGTGCTTGATACAGCTTCATTCTCCGTTTATGTGTTCCCTCAGTTTTTATTTGAAAATAAAATTGTCTTTGCAATATATAGCCGCTTGAGGTATGTACCGCCTTGATAAGGTTCAGTTTCCACAGCCACTTTGAAACGATGGAAAATTTTCTCTTACTTCTCGAAAATAAATAACATTTTATATGCGTTATATATACGTATATGTTCATACGTTTATCTTTAGTATTATATGCGAGGATAATACACGAATTGTTTTCAAGTATTTATTTGCAATTGCGTAAATTAAACAGCATTCATTTATTAATTATTTTTCTCTTGTCTTATTGTATTTGCAGGGTTTGGACAATGTGAGCTCTGCTACTTTGCGGCCATTCAACTCGGACATCAATACACCAAGAATTGACAGTTATCGATTTTCAATGGCAAATCTCGAAGGTAAAGTCGCACAATATTATCAAACTAATATATTGGATCATCCCTCTCCGTATTTCCCTTTTTACGTTTTTTTTTTCGTATTGAGATTGACAACGACTATCCTCCACCCTCATTAGCAAATATATCGTGAATGACGATTGAAATGCGAAAAGAGGTATCACGTAAAAAATGAAATCCACCCATTATGCATTCGAAATTGGAGTGGATCCATCCTTGAAAACATATAAGCATAGCATGATACTCTTTTTATTTTTTTTTATTTTGCCTCTTCTCCTTAATAGGACTTTTCCACGCATATTTAATCAGATTCTATTTCTCCTTGGGAAAAAATGACCTTATCAATCACAAAATCATTCATGACATTTAAAAATATTCCATGGGCGGATTTAAAATTTTAATATTTTCGCTTTAATTAATTTGTCGAGAAAAATGAGGGGGAGTAAAAAATGTTTCCCATAAACAGAAATATAATTTTCTTTTACACGACAACTAAATTATTTTTTCCCGGGTGGCCACCATATATCTCTACCTTCATCTTTCATTTTAACGTTGGTGAATCGCTGGAACTCACTGCACATTAGTTGTATATATATATATATATATATATAGTTACCGATATAGCCCCCAAGGGATGGAGTCGATTGTATCCTATGTGACTCTTTATCTTTCATCGCATCTTCGAACTCACGGCCTTTTGACTCTCTCACGTGTTTATACATCGTATATATATACCCACACATACACACACACACGTCCAAACATATATATTTTTATAAAAGAATAAATATCTTTACTTTCACATTGGATATCAGCCGATTTATGTGCATTTATATATACCAAGTATCACTATAACGTTCAAATATTGAGGAGATTGAGGACCGTACCGTTGCCACATATATACATTTCAATACTTTTTGCATTAATATATTTCTTCAACTTGGTATAATTTTTCCCTCGCAACACATTTGGATTCCTATAATTTCCGCTCGAATTATTTAGTGTTGTTAAGTCGTGTGTACGTGTATGCGTGTGGCTGTTGATTTCGCGCGTATTTATTCGATTGGAGTGCGAGTTTATCTTCGATAAAAACGTCCCACACGTCGTAAAATCATGATTTCATCGGCGCCACATTCGCCGACTCAGCACTCAAAACATTTCCGCATTTTTCTTTCTATAAACATTAACACTCACCCGAATAAAAACGAGTATAATGAAACAGTTAATCTTGTCAATCGTTTTGTGTCGAATAAATAGATGAAAATAGCTTTTCTTTTATAGAGCCAATCTAGAGTGTTTTGTCGTCATCAGGAAAAAAAAAAACCATTAGGAAAACAAAACATTGACATATATACACATGGTGTGTATATCAGCATCAACAAGATGATGAATAAATAGTTGAATAATTACATAATGAAAAGGAAATGTTTTATATAGGAATTTGTACATAATAAAGTTTTGATGGTTTGCATGGTAATGTTAGTTGGACGATAGACATACACGTGCCGTATCTACATATCTCCGTTTACTCTGTCAGACGTTGACGTATGTAAAAGCGACGCCACATCACCGCATTCGTTTATATGTGTTTGCAAAAACTCGGCGACGTCGGTGGATCCAAGCGACATTATTTGATTATAAACACGGTCTGCTTGCGGACTTCCTCGTTGAACAAGGCGCATTATACACTACGCTCGCGCAACTCTTAAGATTTAATCAACCATGTGTATATAGATATACATATATGTACTTGTACTTACTTGCTTACTTGCTATCTTTCTCTTTCTTTTTTTCTGTTATTTCTCGTCTTTATGTACGGTAAAATAAATTTTGCATTTTGTATAAACTCTCGCAGCATCTCAAGCTCAAGTAGGTGATTGCGTCGTCGCCATACAATTGAGATAAGCACTCTGAGTTTCAACGTGGCTTATTACCAGTTATTAAAAGTTCTGAGTGTGTTGGTGCTCGTATTCTCTCCCCTCAATAAAAAAAAGGCAAAAAAATAACAACGGAAATCTTTATTTCAATATGATAAGGTAAAAAAACTCCGCCGCGACATCAGAAAGATTTCATTCCCCCCAATTATATATTCGTGAACACACTTTCACAGAAAAAAGAAAAAACAAAATAAAATTCGTAATATTTAATTATTTTTAATTGTTAGAAGTGATATTTTACAAATGCGTATTATAAAAAGAATTAACTTTTTCTTTTGAACTGCGTAAAAATTGGAATTCTTTACACCTACGTATGACATCGTTAAAAATTTTGCATCCCTCACGTGAACCGTTCTCGCAATTAATTTTGTTATTCATTTCTTTTACGTTATTTTTTTTTTTTTTCATTACTACTTTCACCACAAAGCTCTTAAAGTTCCATAACAATGCGCATGACCGGCACACAGCTATATATTCTCTTATTCTTATTATTTCACCATTACACATCCCTTCTGCAGTCTCGTCCTCAACCTCAAACCAGTCTCCTTGACAAAGATTTATACTGGTGCTCTACGCGCGACTCGCCTTTATGATTCCGATATCGTGTAACGAGCTGCGACACAGTGTAATGCATAACGTGGTTGTCTCGCTTGGTTTGTGGCGAAACAGGAGCACAACGGATTGCAGCTATATATATATATATATACACATATATATGTGTATGTGGGGCATTGCATCTTATTGCTTGTGTGTTGTCGCAACGGTGAAGCACTTTATGGGTGGGAACATTCACTGATAACACAACCCGACTAACATTTCCTATCAGACGGCAAACTTTATTACCATTGCACCCGTCAAATGCAATCGGCCGCCTATTCTCTATCTAATACGACGTAACTACTGAAAGCTGATATGTAATCATATATATATATATATATATATATATATATATATAATGTGTGCGTACAAAAATTCACTTCAAACTAGACAATAAATAATTTTATTTTCATGTGTGTTTAATAATAGTTCTTGCAATATTATTTTTATATTTTTATTAGAAACATATACGGTGCTCACAATATCCCTATATATCTATTATTAAGTAAGGCTGGAAATAGTTATGTACATATATATACACGAATTCACTTTTATTATCTGTTGAAGTGATAAATTTCGAAGATGAGTTTAGACAAATTGCATAGTAAATCTTGAATCGAATTTCATTCACAAAAGTGACTTCTTTTATATATTTCAGGCGATAAATTTGACAAAAAATACTCGTGCGGTATAACAGAGAGGATGGCTTTTGACTTTTTGAACATTCAATCATTCAATGTATAAACACGAATTATATATATACATACATATATAGATACGGATATATGGATATGTATTATATAAATGGTACACTTCTCTGTAATATAATGCGTAAATGCAGGAATTTTTTTTTATTTATTTATTATATATGGTCACGGATGACAAATTGCCCACGGAATAAATGAGTGATTTCATGATATAGCAAGCACATACAACATCAAATATATTATCAATGTATGACGACCACGACGATGACGACGATCTATACGATATTTGCATTGGTTACGGACACCATGAAATCACAAGAAGAAAATCAGATAATATACGACGCATGCACATATTATAGTGAATATATATCGCAGTGTAAAAACATATTTGTCATAAAGGTGACATGATAACTCAAAAAAATAAAAGTTAATTGTACAAAATACAATATAAGCATTTAAATTCATCACTTATAATGATATGAAAAGTGCAATCGTGTGGTGTAATTGTAAATGACACACGTTACTCAGTTTGCCAACTGTATATGATATATATCTCCATTAGGAGGTCACTCGCCTCTTTGTGTGAATATTATACATCTCAGAATCACACTCATCGTTTGACACTCACTCACACACACGTTACATTATACTTGAATAAAACCAGAGTGACATAGATAAGATGAATGAGGTCTCACTTCTCATACATGTATGTACATATATACAGCAACTTCCAGGTATATATTAAACCCAAGACAACACAACAGAGTATGTCCAATATTTTATTTTCCCTCAGCAAAATGTCATGATCAAATCAAATCGTTCGATCAATCGATCGATTTCTACTCTTTCATACCCTATAAATAATCTTGAGAGCATCTCAATGTACACTTTATCTTTAACAACTCATCTCACGTACAATCTTCCTCTTCTCATTCTCGACATGAAATTTCCAAATGATTATACGATTATAATTTCTAACTATCAAAATCTTGACAATAATACCATTATAATATAATCTAAAAATATAAATACATATATACACATGTATTTTTTTTTATGTTGTACAGAAAATTATAAAACATAAGGTGGTCATGGTTCACGATGCATCTACAATACATTTCAATTTCCACTTAGGTTAGAGGGATAGATAAATTGAGAGAGAGATATTTTAATAGAAGAGAGAGTTAAGATGTATCATGTGGTCTTCTTGCTCCACACTGCAATTGAATAGCGTAAAGTAAAAGCACCAAGAGCAAGAAGCAAGAGCAACAACAACGAAAGAGATATAGATATAGTGTGAGGGAATGAGAAATAGAACGGCTTGTGCATTAGAGAACATTCACCCCTTGAGGCCGTCTTCATACTGTACTCACCACTTTTGTTGCACTCCTATCTATCTCTCTCTCTCTCTCGCAGTCTCGCTCTACTATTATATGGATACCTCTTAAGACAATGCACCACCAGACCAAAGATCTCGGTTAAGAGCTGTGCTTGAATTCGCACACATAATTCTCATGTAAATTACTTTACCAAGAATGTGACGTATATTAAGATATACAAATCTATATACAAATATGATTTTTATCTTAATGAATAACTTGTGTTATTATAATTGATATTATATCGCTGATATAAATGGCAATGTATCATATTTTTTTTTCCCTTGACTAAATATATATAACGGCTGTTGGTGGAGGTGTTTTTGTATCAGCATTATATGTTTCAAAGCGAAGTAGAAAATGTGACATCGAGCGGAAGCCGTTGTTGCATACGTCCATTCACTGTCGTTTCTATTTTTATTTCTTTTAGTCTTTTATCCTTCGCCTTTCTCTTCCTCCTTCTCTTATTTTTCGTCTTGTCTAGTTAATTTTCCACTTGGAAAACCCAACGCCTGCAAGTTGGTTGCACTAACGCCTTTACTATCGCATAGATATACATATACTATGTTTATATTTTATCATATATTTGTGTATATATATATATATATAATACGAGAGTATGATTGCGTTAATTTATCCCCTTTGAGAAATTGTTTCTCTCCTTATATACGTATTCAAAGCGACCGCGTGCTGTATCCATAGATTGAGACTGGAAATTGCTGGAAGCCCACAGGAGTTGGACGAAACCAGCTTGCAGAATTGGAATCTCTATCTCTATATAAGTTTATCTTCCGCCATCTCCCTATTTCTCGAATACATATGTGTAATAGGTGGTGCATTCGCGTTTAGCTGTTCATATTCACACGGGAGTAATCTACAAACCAATTCACTGAGAATGACGATCTCTTTTTCTTTCTCTCTTTCTCTTTCTCATTCTTGAGTGAACTATATAATCCGCCATGTTGAAACTCGAGCGAACGTCGAGTGTATCCCATGGTACGTATAACATATTAGTCTATGGGGATAAATATACGCTTTATATATGAATAAAAACATATGGGTGTGACACTTGAATAATATTACAGATAAAAAGCAAAAATAAAATTTTGCTGCAGATATCCGTAGAAAGATTATGAAAGTTAACTCGTGGACAAAATTGTAGACGTAAAATAAAAGTGTAACTTCACTTGTCATATTGAAATTCATATAGATGTGTATTCATATATGCCACTGAACTCTACAGTTACATGTATACAGATATGTTATATAATACCTCAAATTTATATTCATGTTCGCATGTGCGTATACATATAAATAAAAACATTGTTTCAATCATATAGGTGAGAGACATGCTTGTTATCAGAGTTGCTTCATCTTACCACATTGATAATTTGATGAAGAGCAGGTGATGTATGTATGTATATAATGAGCGTTGTATATTTATCAGGTATATAAATATAATTCACTTGAATGCCCCCCATGTCCACTGTAATTTATCACCGTAGTTATTATAATAATGAAAAAAAAAAAAAAAAAAAACGGATAAATATATGATGAACATATATGTTGCATATAAGTGGATGAATAATTAGTTTACGTGTGAATATAATCCACACGTGACAATAAGTGCATATGTTTAATATTGCCCACGTGATTGCAAGAGATTCGTCGAGACTTGAGGTTCATTAATTAATTAATGCAGAGAAACTTTCCATCTCAGAATAAATATTTGAATGATATCTGGTTGACCCGACACGTATACTTTTATTTTTATATGAGTATGTGTAAGTATATTCACCATATCGACTGCAATATTCAACAAATATATATTGGCCGATTTCATCCGTGCGATAATTAGTTTGTCGATGTAATTTATTAGATATTGAAACCGTATACAGAATGCAGACACGTAAATTATTACGCAATTTTAATTTGCGAATATATTGTCACAGTTGCGTGTCTATATATAACATTACACATATACATTTTGTCTGCCTCTTCATATCATATTTTTTTTATTTGCTTTTTTTTCTTTTTTTTGCGGTAATGGAAAATTTAAGTTATTTATTTGTGGAATATATATTATTTAACTGTTGAGATCGGAATGAAATATTTTCACAATTGATAAACACATTTTTATTTATTTTTTGTCTTTGATACAACATAAAAAGCCATATCCGCTGAATCACCTTGTTTATATGGCGAGGTTTCTTCTTTTTCCGTTCACAACACTCCGTCTATACAAATATACTCTTATATAATTAATATAAATACATATGAGATGAAGCATGTTGATTGCTAATCCCCTATTGTGAGGAAGTAAACAGATATAATTTTTTATTCATCTAATTGAATTGTCAATTTATATTTATCATTAATAACATTTTCTTATCTGTGTACGTCACTAAAACAATATATATATATATATCCTATTGTATATTGAAGATATTGCGGCGCAATTACAAAAAAACAAACGTCACAAAATGAGTAAATAAAAATATAAAATAATAAAACATATATTTACAATGATCCGGCTAAACGTTATTATGATTATGAAATTTAGTGGATTTGTAATTGTCTACTTGCGCAATGTGTCGCGCACATATGGATATGTATATATATATATATATATACTAGATCAATGAACTCGTCGACGAGTGCATCAGCGATTGATCATCAACACTTCAATCAATATTATACATAAACGTATAAATATGCACACAGAGTCAGTGGCATCAATACGTACATTACATACTTGACTTTTAGCACATTCTCTTTCACCGCTCACTGCCACAATATAGAATTAATTATTTCATATACAGGCATGCAACAGAATTTATATAAATTATTGTCATCAATATGAATTAATACATCAATAACAAGATTAATAATATTATTCACATATTTAATAATATATATAGATTATTAGAATGGAAATAGCATTATACCTACTATAAGAATTTCGCTCTTATGTTTGACGGGAGAATAACCTCTAGTCTGTGCGTGTGTCTCTCTACATGTATATATATATCTACATTGAGTGAATGAGTAGTGGTTCTTATAGATACACATATATACGTAACCGTTGCGTGGTGCGAAGTATATACACAAGGCACATGGAAAAAGTGAGAAGCCTGTAACCAGTACAGAGAGCGAGTCGCTCTTACCTTTTCATGCCTTTAGTCGAATCCCGTCGCACGCGCCGCAAACATCACACACACGCGCGCGCGCGCCTTCAATTTATTCTGTGAAAATGTTATATCAATACTTCGAGTTATTAGTTGTAAATTATAATTGAAAATGTTGACAGTTGAATTGATTATAAATTAATGGATTTATTTTGTGGAATTTACCCAGAAATGAAATATTTTATACAGCGTTAAATATATATCCCAGTATATGTAATAAAAAATATAATGTTTTATTATCCGCTATCTACGATTGTTTGCGAGATAAATTTTTCAATGGACGATGTAGTGATATATATTATTTATTGTACACCGAGTTAACTACAATGTAACTGTTTGTGTGAGTGTATGTTTTGTTGATTCAACTCGAATTTGCTATTGAAAGTAATACTATAAAAGCTTGATGAGAATCGACTATTTGAAAATGCTCCGATATTTTGGGGATAACGAGACCATACTCGGCTATTACTCTGTCAAAGGTATTGTGACTATACAATATATTTATATATATATGTATATATGTATATATTTCATCGATCATCATTATTTAGAGTTGACACAAATCAATTTATCAGTTTAATGCGAACAAAATACTCATCATTGTTGTGCGTCACGCAAATTGGATTTTATTCCATTTCCAAATATACGACAACTTTTTATTCAATTATATTCAATCAATCCATTTTCAAAGTAAAAAATATATAATATGAGTGAAAATGAAATTTAAATTCGATAAGCGAGGTGAAATGTATGTCATACAGAGGTGAATGACTAAACATAGGAATTTTTTTATATTTTTGTGATGCACGCGCAATGTTTGAGTATTGTCTCTTTGTCACGAAAATGATTGTCGTGTCTAACCAATGATATATAATAAAATAGAAAACCACATTGTGCCCGAAGTAACCTGTAAATGACTCACACGTGTCCGCGCTGTCACTCGGCAAACGCCGAGAGAATACATAGCAAGGTCTTCCAATATATTTTTATATCTGTATATACCTATATGCCGTAAACTTTTCACTACAAATAATTCTCTTTGCTAAGTAATGAAAACACCACGGCCACAATGCACTTGTAATTCAATGTATATATCTATATAGTCGTGTATATTAACCAACCAGGAATATGATGGTGATCCAACAACGAAACACAAAATCCATTGTCAAGTAATTGAAATTGAACAGGTTGCAAAGCACAATTCAATAGCAATGATGAATTCGCACAACCATATAGTGTATATACACTATTTGGAAGATATGTATATGTACATTATATACATACACATTTATCCCATCTTCATATGTATATATATATACACATATCGACTTTTCGTCCATTTCACGCTTCAACCATTTTACTCAAATGCCAATCGACATGTCTCCCTCGGCACGTCACCACCGACAATTCCGCACAGTTTATCTCACATTCCAACTGCGAATCGTCATCTAGCTGTCATGAACATGCAATTGTACCAACAAATACAAATATATGTAGGATAGAATTATGACAGATATACATGTATTTGATGATAAGTAAAATATAAGGGAAAATCTTTTCTCAATTTTATATTTTTTTTATATTGTGATAGATATGTATACATATACAGAGTGAAATAATAATTTTCCCGGTTATTGAATTTAATATGAGCACGTCCATATGATTTTCCATGTAATATTGTCTACTTAGTTGTTTCATGAATGATGATTGATGATAATTCCGTCTATTGGAATACGGATAGACAGATACTGCACCAATGGTTATATGTCATTTATTTTGAACACACCCCGTAGCGACTTATCCCGAGATATCATGCGAATTACATTTGTTTAATATATATATATATATACATATATGTGGTACAGTGGTAGCGTTATAAGTTGATGCCCACGCGCTTTACAATCCCAGTGCACGTCTACAAACTCACTGGAATTTAACGCCTTCGCTCAAAACTCATTTTGCGCGAATCCGCGTTCAACGTTCCTCGTCCAGGCAGCAATAAATTTTAATGTCACCCATATTTCTTTTTACACTTCAACTAATGTCGCAAATTTCTCTCGACGTATATATATTTATTGCATGTGGAAAAATCATCATCATTGATATTATCGTATAAACACTTTCTATTATCTTTCATTAGTGCACCATTTTAACTGATGTTGGTGAAAATGTCAATAATTTTAAATACCAAAAAGTGAAATAGCTCATTTTGAATTATGCGTGATACATCAAAGGGGCTCATTCACATTATTTATAATAGGCTAAAATTACGTTTGATATTAGTTCGTTATATATGCAATAGCCATTGAGAAGATAGCGAAAAAAAAAAATTGCTCACTTGCATATGTTGTATATTCAAAAAGCAGAACAAATGTATAGTAATAATGTATACATATATAGATATACACAGTTTATTTCATTAATTACCATGACGACTGGAGCGTGCATGAATATACTATTATACGAGCAATATATATATTTGCACACCCCCATATATACGACGTGATAATTATCTACAACATTTATTTTTTAATTTTAACATGACCCTGATGAATTAATTTAAAATTTTAATATCAATTGAGCTAATGTATTACATTTTTCCCTCGTTCGTTCGCTCAAACGTGAAATAAATTATTGTTTTGTTTATATTCAACACATAGTAATAATGCAGGGGGAATATAATCTGACGATATAATAATGAAGAATACAACCGGCCTATCGATCGGGTTAGTTATTAATACGTAACACTATACCACACATTATCATATATAACTATAATATTGTTGGCAATGAGGAAATGCATTCAATAACACGTCGCAGCATTGGTAGGGAGAAGAAATAATTGAGTCTGCGGTCTATAAATCAATCCCTCTTTGTATATATATATATATATTTAGATATTGTTTTAAATATAAATAAATGAATGTATATATTTGTCGAAATAATCATTTAATTTCAGCGTCATTGAGCGCTCAATGGAAATGAGAGTTGTGTGAGGTCGGTCATACACGGTAGCACTCGAGGTTTGCGGTCATTATACCGACGTTGAACATTGGGTTTCAGTTCGGTAGCAACTATGGCATGCACAGTTGCAATCGTATAAACGTAAAGAGTAATGTCAGTGCAATTAGCGCAAAACTGGTTTGCTTGACATGCCGTAAATCTTAGTATGGGGCAGACGCGCGGGTGCCTTTCATCATTGCACTGATATTTCATCTCAATTCCTCATCAATATACACATACACTACTTCATTTGCCACGCACGCTCTGTTATTAATTGCGAACTATCTTGACACGATGAGTATGTAGTGAAAATGATGCGCAACACCGTTCATTATATGTTTGCAAGTGCAGCGCAATATTTTATACAAACCTGATTATTTATTTTTTTTTATTTTGTCTTGCAGATTCGCAAGATGTCGATCTCGATGCAATTCTTGGCGAGTTATGCGCATTGGAGAGACGATGCGACGGCGACATTGCTTCAACACCGGCGCCAGACACCCAACGGCCTGGAAGACCCACAAGTGGAAGAATTAATCCAAGTGATAGCACCGACATTGGAAAGAATGATGGTGGTGGTATGTATTTTAATCATTATGAAATATTTTTTTTTTTTGTATTATCTCAATCATTAATGATCTATCTTCAAGTTTGATTGTGCATCCATTCTTTTCTCTCTTACCTTCAATTTATTAGGTATGCGCACCGATAGTCCAGACAACGACAGTGCATTTTCCGACACGGTGTCGATGCTCTCCAGCGAAAGTTCTGCAAGCAGCAGTGGATCAGGACATAAGCCACCTCAGACCACCATACACACGAACAATCAACAACAATCACATCAACTTATGGGTATGTGTTTCCATTAGAACTTTATTGGTGTAAATAAAGAAAGTGAATAAGACACCAATGTTTATTGGATTGTTTATAGACGCGGCGAGCAGAGCAAAAGCAGAAAAAATTCGTCTAGCATTGGAAAAAATGCGTGAAGCAAGTGTCCAAAAGCTCTTTATTAAAGCTTTTACATTGGATGGGAGTGGAAAAAGTCTCCTAGTTGATGAGGGAATGAGTGTCGCTCATGTTTGCCGATTACTCGCTGATAAAAATCACGTCGCGATGGATCCTAAATGGGCTGTTGTTGAACATTTGCCGGAACTCTTTATGGGTAAACATTGACTTTATTTACCAATGCCCTGTTATTATCTACATTGATTCATGATCACTTGAAAAGTATTATATGTGTCAAATATAAATTGCCAATTTTTCAAATATTACTTGCAGAGAGAGTTTATGAGGATCATGAGCTGCTGGTAGAGAATTTATTATTGTGGACAAGGGACTCTAAGAATAAATTGCTGTTCGTTGAACGTCCGGATAAAAATCAACTTTTTCTCTCGCCAGAGCGATATCTTCTCGGTCAATCAGACAGAAACACAAGTGAATACGACGATCATTCGAGGAACATTTTGCTCGAGGAATTCTTCTCCAGCAGCAATGTAGGGGTACCGGAGGTAATTACCCACTATACAACTCCACTTTTCATTTGCTCTTCAGTGCATGCATACGAAAAATGCATTCTGTAGTGCAAACACCATCGGGCAAAGTGCCAAAAAAGATTTTACACTGACAAGTTGGCAAAATGACTCTCATTTAGAACGACATTTTTATTTCATTTTTTTTATTATACATTTTTTTATTTCTACTTTTTTCGTTGCAGGTTGAGGGTCCGCTGTACTTGAAATCGGACGGTAAAAAAGGATGGAAGAAGTACCACTTCATTTTACGAGCATCCGGTCTTTATTACTGGCCCAAAGAAAAAGCTAGAACCGCACGTGATTTGGTGTGCTTGGCGACATTTGACGTAAATCACATGTATTATGGTGTTGGATGGAAAAAAAAATATAAAGCACCAACGGACAACTGTTTTGCAATAAAACATCCACGATTGCAGCAACCTAAATCAACAAAATATATTAAATTTTTGTGTGCGGAGGATAATGCGACATTGGAACGATGGATGGTTGGTATTCGTGTCGCCAAATATGGCAGACAGTTGATGGAAAATTATCGAACATTAGTCGACGAACTGGCACAAGAAGATCTCGATCTTTTGGCACATGCAAGATCATGCTCAGTAAGTTCTATTGCCGTAACCCCGAGCCAAACACAATTCAATAATACAAATGATAATAATCGACAGTTTACGGAAATAAATAGGCATAATGGCATTGATACAGCACGACAATTTGATAATCAACGGCAAAGTTATAATACGGATCAGCGTCAAAGTTATACAAACGATGGTAGATTAAGTCGTGCCAGTAGTTCAAGTTCCAGTGGATGTTTGTCAGACGGCGCACCGAGCAGTTGCGAAGTTGCATTTGAATGCGGTGAATTTCCAACTGGTACAATAAAACGAAAACCATCGATGAATCCAAAATTACCATTGACTTCGATCACGCGACAATTGAAAGAAGTCGGTGAGACAGTTCGCGATGAACCGGATTCGTGTCCAAGCCCAACGAGTTCAGGATCTGGTACATTAACACGACGACACAGTCGCCGAAGAAGTGGTACAGATTCAGAAAGTTCTGGAACATTGAAGCGACATCATCGATCAGGTAATGTTACCCCGGTAAGTCCAATACCACCTGGTACACCAGTAAAAGAAAGAATTAGTCCAATTGGTTACAATCGAAGTGATAGTCAAGAAGCAAAAACACCAACAAGTCCAATACCTGCGTGCATGATGGATTCTATAACTTCATTACCGCCGCCGCCATCACCATCACGAGTCACAGAAGAAATTGAATGTGACGGTGAGCCATTGCCACCACCACCACCCGAAATGTTTAGATCAAATCTATCATTGGATTCATTACCGCCACCACCAGCTCCCGGCGAATTACCAATTTGTGACACAAGCGATTTTACCGGATCATCGTTAAGTTTGGTTTCATTGCCACCACCGCCGAGTCCATTGGTAGGTGAAACCGGAACAATACGTCGTGCCAGGCCCAAACAATTTACACCGACAAATTCAATGTCACCCGATATAACGCCTACGCATACACCAACTCGAAATAATAATACAAATCAAATTTACGCATCGGTTAATTCAACGTCAAATCAAAATATCAATTCAATGACACAAAATAATGGTTGTATTAATAACAATATGTTGAATTCATCGCCGCATAATTCATATCCAGGATCAAATGCGAGTACACCTACTTTTACACCAAATTCACCAAGTTTTGCCACACCACCGCCTTTTGTTCCACCACCAGCGTATGGCGTACAACAGCTCAGTCTTCAACGACAAAATTCGAAAATTGAACAAATCTATGGTACTTATCCGGCGGCGCAACAGTGCGGACAAGCAATAAAGCCAAATCCAAATATGGATACTGTTAGACGTAGTGCATTGAAACAAAATTCTGGTCATTATACAACGCCACCTTATCTTGCTGAATTGAAAGCCACTGCAAGTCCACAGCCACAGAGACGTGTGACAATACAGGAGCCACCAATATCACCAAAATCCAAAACGGGAACAGGTAAAAAAATTACATTTAATTTGCCACCGCAACAGGAACCTGGTAGCCCGGCGTTGCCTCAACGTAAACCAATACCACCGCAAAGATCAGACAGTACACGGTTAACGTCGCCGAAGAAATTGGCTGCTTCCGATCAGGCACCTCCTGGTGATTTTTTGAAAGATCTTCAACGAGTGATGCGGAAAAAGTGGCAAGTTGCACAAAAATGTAAATTGGATATTACAACTACACCTCATGAAGTCCTCGGATTTCGAGATCCACCGCCAGCAATAGCCGATTATCGTGAGACAAACGTTTCCAATTGGGTGCAGGAACATTATGGTACAGATAATTTATATGAAAATGTTTATACGACTGATCCAAATGCACCGGTTGAATATGCTACGAGTCCACCACGACAACCAACCGTAAGATTTGCCGATGAAAATTGTAGCATGAATATTGCAAATGTTATTGCGAGCAAGAGACGACCACCGCCACCACCACCAAAGAGAGCGGTAACAACGCATTTAACCACACGTGCGATGCACTGACAATAGCAGATAATTCAGCCGCATCCAGAGAGACGTTGGTACTCCTGTTTCTGTGGCTGGTGGAAACAGTGATGAGGATGATGGTAATGATGATAATGATAAAATTACTGAATATTCATTACATTAATTGTGACAGCGTTCATACGTCGCTTCTTCATCATATAATTCATCATATAATGGAATGAATAGCATATTTTATTTGCAACGTTCTACGATGAATGCAAAATAACTTTGTTGCATCTATATACAAGACAATTTACCGGTGGATTCTCTGACAAGTTAACTCATACCGTCACAGTGTAGAAATAAATTGTAGAGGAAATCATGAACAAAACAAAAAATAAAAATCATAATAAAATTCTCATTTTTACATGGGAAGCAAAATAAATATTAGCCTTTAAGGACACTGCCGCGCACACATTAAATGATGTGATATAAATCGATAGACAGCTTATATGTAATGACACGAAAAATAAAATGAAAACAAATTACACACACTGCGATTTGCATAAACAGATCGTATTCATGCGCATGCATATAATTTATTATTGAAATGTATCAACACCAGCAACAACTCACCACCACATATATGCCAGAAAATAATAATCCATACGTGTCATTTTTGTTCGTATAATTATATAGAGTGATTGGAAAAAATAATACGAAATAATTATGGCAAGTCTCCGTTGTGAAACAGAAAAGAGAATGAGTTAATTATTGAATAATAAATATACATACATGCGCGTACACACACACACACAAACAATCGCAACCACGTCTGCTGACAAGTTGGGCCTGCTACTTTTTCCATATTTTTATTGTGTAAAGCAATTTTTTCATAATCATGGTGCTTTATATAAAAAGAAAAAAGAAAAAAAAACAAAATGAAATATTTACACACTGGCATTTATCTGTAAACAAATTGGATAAATCATAAATAATTCATATCTAGTTATAAATAAAAGTGAACGTAATGCTCCTGATAAAAATAAGAGCGATAATTAATTAAAAACATGTAGATGGACCTCAATTCGTTATTTAATATTTTCTTCTTTCTCTGTTTATTATTTTTTGTTTTGGCAATGTCAATGAAATATAGGATTTATGTGGAATTTCCAACTTAAACTTACAACACATTTTTTTTATTCTATAACTAAGATCTCGATAATGCCATTTTTTTGATAACAATATACAACAATACACAGCCACGACTATTTGGGCGTCCAAATATATATATATATATATACTCGTGTATATGTTCGCTGGATTCCCTATAAGTATTTAGAAAAACGAGAATTCGCTCAGATTTTTGTTATTATACGTAATATGTATACAATTTACTTTATATTTACAATATGAAGATTTTTTTTTGCACTTGACATGAGTTACCGAAATGAGGCAGGAAAAAAGCGAAAAAAAATAAAATATAAGTTGATAAATGAATAACTGGACACGTGAAATCATAATATAGGCTTTCAAAGGACAGAAAAATTATAGATACATATATATACATGTATATACATATATATATATATATGCATATGTGAGAAAGCCCTAAGTTAAAATCACATATGAAAAAAAATCACAAACAAATAATACAAAATCATATCCGCAAATCATAAACAAGAATAATGTATACAATACCAATAAACAATTATTTGTAATTAACAATCATAATAATCAAAGAACCAAGGTAACTTTTTGAGCCTTATTATTAAACAAATGCCAATTTATTCCCCGATTTATAAAAGGCGAAATAAAAAATGAAACAATCGAAATAACGAATTTTGATAAAACATTATCGGTATATTTAATAAAAAAGATCGTTTTTGTATCTTTATATAATTGAGTGAACAATGTCTGCAAAATGCTATTTTAGGATCTATTCAAAACACCATAGATAGCTTTTCAATTAGATAATAACTACCCCGCCGTTAATTCATTTAATAATTAGCAATGTGTTGATCACGGATGGATGTTATGAATATTATCACAGTCGTTTTTAATTTCGATATATATGTATTTGTTTTTGTTTATTTTTTTTTTCATTATGCACTCATGAGCTTTCAATGTATACGGTGCCGTATTTCTTCATAGTCTTTCGATGTAATGAAAATTAAGTTTATACGTTAGTTTATATTTATATAATAGATAACTCGTTGGTATATCTATATTTAGTTTTTGTTCATTGAGTGATTGGAATGGAAAAATTGTTCAGAACTTTTTATACATGAAATATCTGATTAATTTCTTTTTTCACTCGATAATTGTTCAATATCAGTTGTAGAAAAATAATTGCTCTCTTGGTTCGGAGCTTACACAAAATTAGTGCAATTGGCAGTCACGATTATAACATAAAGGAAAAAAGAAAACAAAAAAAAAATCTATAATTAAAAACATATTTTTATTATTATATTGTATGATTTAAACAATTGAAACACTTTAAGTTGTATATGTAACATCGTGTAAATATAATTGTAACGAGAGTGTTGCTATAAAAACAAATGACTATTGAAATAAATCCACAATGGATTAATATAAACGAAATATTTATGCAAGAGAAGGAACGAAAAAATAAGTGCGATGATATTATTGTGAGAGATTATGAAATATAACAATTGGTCATGTATCTTAGGTTGGAGAAAATAGTTCATGTCGCCAATCGTGAATTAAAACTGAATAAACAAACAATGATAATGATCCCAAATGCGCTTTCACATTATCCCGTTGCAAAACAAAAATGAAATGTCTTCAATATCGTAGACTACCAATAGATCGTTATATCAGTTCATTCAGTTAATATTAATTTATGTTGTGACCCAATATTCAAGTATTTGAATACATTGAAATCAATGCGCGACACATTAAAAAATAGGTATTATATTCAAGATTTTATGTAAATAAATTTTTTGGTATATTTCAATTTTTCAAATGTGTTTTCATTCAATATTTCTAAGCTGTATCGTGATGCGCCAATCAAAGTGACATTGAGAATACCGGAAGGAATAGATGTTTCACAAATAAAGTATACCTCAATATTTATAATATCGTTAGATCAAGTCATCCCAGAACAAGACAGATTTCTGTATTATCGGCGTCCACGACCTTGAAATTCTCGTGAACCGTTTGTAAGTCAAGGTCATTCAAATTCCACGCAGGTAATATACAAACGTATATTCATTGTTGGCAAGTTATCGTCTGCCATTGAATTCAAAGAATTTTGATAACCGTCCAGTAGGGGGCGGGGCGCGCTCATGTGCCCATCACTAAACACCTCTGATAATGAATTTCATTTTCAATTTACAATTGTAATAATCCTTTCTGTTGTTTATCGACATCAAATACAATCAATTCAGTAATTAATAGTCATCAATCATACGGATCAAATCCCAATAATTGTTATAGATCGATATGAATTTCATCGTGGACTACTGTACATTCATTCTCGCAAATAAAATTTATCATTTATCATCGGGATAGATAAATTACTTCGATATTATTCATGACAGCGCGTCACCCACTCATAAAATAATTCATTAAATGGTGTTCATTATTTATGAAATATATATTTTCATTTTTGTCATATAGGATAAAAGCCCGAGTGAAAGTGGAGCACTAGCGATATTATATAAAACTTTTGTGCAAATTGAATTTGTCGAGTAGCCCTTCATGTAAAATATATTTAAATGAAGAACATAATTCTTCAACTATCGGTGATTTCAAGATTCTCCGCATATTTCCATTTGTATACAGCAGTCATTCACACCGTTGCAAACTTGAGAGCGAAAATTTATGTATCAACTAGAAAATACGTGAGAATACTTGGCACTTTTTTTTATTTCTAGTCGACATTTGTACATTTTTATCAATATAAATTTTATTTCCACATAAAATTTCTCCAATATATTTCGTTTGTACAAAGTCAATTTACGAGAATTCATCGTCTTCACCATTCAGCCTTCAATTCTCTATTTCAATCGTAAAACTTTAAAATTAATTAAACTCAATTTACATCATCGAAACATTACGCAATGAAGAAAAAAGAAGAATGAAGACTTTTGTTATTGAAGAGTGAGAACAAGAGGGGAAAAGTTGGTATTCGATGTAGATTCGAAACAGTTTCAATCCAACAGTGAAAACCCCGAGGGGGTCAAAACTCTGTAACTATAGTAATCCATTTTGTATATGTGTGCACACCTATACACAGGTGTACAGCAGTTGACATGGAGATGTCTGCTTAGTAACCTAGTGGGAGATGAAAGCATGGAAAATTCTGGGATACTATATAGAGATATATGTCTATAGAGGTTTTCTCTCTAGGCGTCACACGGTTTTGCAGTTTCGTTTTACGATCAGTCGCCGGTGTGTCGTGTGCGTTTCTTTACTATTTCTGTTTACGTTCTCTACGTGTCTCTTGAGGTTCTATGGCCGTAGTAGTCTTTTACTACATTCCCACAATGTCTATACCTCCGTTTTCTCTCTCGTCAAATCGAAAATTTCACCCTCACCGCAACTGTTATCCACGTTTGACATTACATATTCTCGTTTCCTTTTCACATGCACTAACATTTTCCCTTCGATTGTTTTTTTTTTTTACTTCAGGATTTTATATAGCAGCGTATCAGCTGTAGGAAACTTCTAACATCCCTATCGACAATCATGACCAAACATCCAATGATAAAAAATAACACAGCCACACACACACATATATATATATATATATATATTTAGTTTGGTATATGGAGTTTGAATGATGTAATAAATTTCTAGATAAAAAGTCCCGATAGATATATCGAATTATTGTTGGCCCACTCCATGAACTTTATACATAAGACCAATAAAATGTATTTAGTCAAAATATGTAGTAATATCAGGCGAAAGGTCAGTCACGCAACAAAGCGCAATATGTATATAGACGATCACGTAGACGCCAAGTAGCATAAGTGGCGTTTTGAACAGTCGGCTTTCCAAGAACACGTCACGTAAATCACCATTTTATTACGGATAATTTTACGAGGCCGTGTGGCCTGTCTTCAGTGCCGCTGATGGCGCGTAGCTACCTTAAACTTATAATCACTCATGGATGTAAGTTCTCCTACCATTTATATATACTCAACTAAACGTCTTCAATTCTCTATAACACGTGTAGAGTACATAATAGTTTTGTATATTGTCGTCTCATTCTATTCCTCTCGTCTGGGGGTGCTATTTCATATACGATATGTAGATGCATATGTGTATACACAATACATCTATACATGTACCTTGTGAAGTTTGCCAGTACGTCCATACGGTCGTTGGCGTATTAGTGAAACGATGTAATGTTGGCAAACGGCGCTGAGATACTCTAGGGAGTATAGTGTATATATATATATATATATATATGAATGCTGAAGAGTCAAGTGATGCGAGAAGGAAGAGGTCAGACAAATGTGATGAAGGGTTTATACACAGAGTTATGTTTACCACTACTAATATATATCACTTTTATACCAATTTAAATATATAAATATTGAATAATTGCCAGCTATCATTTTCATATTTAGGAATTATTATTTTTTGACGTTTTTATGGGATTATTGAAATTTGAATGATGTAAATGTAAAAAATATATATGGCAATATAGCAGTATTTTAAGTTTGTATATGATTTATTATTAGTAATTCTCTCTCGTTGAGTTGCCAGTTACACGAGTGACACGCATGTGAGAATCAGTATGAGATCATCGTAAGCACAAGAAAAATATATATATATATACATTTATATGTATACAAGGATATGTGTGTATATAGAAAGAAAGAAATTTACCACGAGGTCGACGACCACTCCCGCACACGAAATTTTACGGTACCGAAAAAAAAACCGGCGACTTTGAAGCTCTCTCTTCTTTTTCTCTCGCTCTTGTCCGTGAGTCAATTAAGTTTCACTGCCTCAAGTTCGAAGAAGAATCATTATAAAAACGCAAAGACTCGTTGGCGCGTTGATTCTTGCCCGTCCAATGGCAATGGGGTTGTCGATACTATACTTTCACGAAAGAACACACTATAAATAATAGTTGAGTATTTTTTCTTTACATATTTTAACGATCGCAATGTCTTGGAGTTGTCATGACAAAAAATCATGAATTCATTTAAATAAAAAATAATAAAACGTGAATAGTTGAAACATCCAGTACTGCGTGTAAACTTTAGGAAAAGTATATTTATGTGATGAAAGAAAATGAGGTAGATGAAGAAGCCGTGTCAAAGAGGGGCGTGTATTCACGCTTGAATTGATACTTTGTGGCACCTGCGGTCTGTGCTTTTACTCAGAATGCGACACGCACAGTTTCCACTCTGGAGAACTATATTATTTGTGCAAAAAATTATGTCATTACTCTTGAAATGAGACCGTATCAATCTCTGTGGAAAAAAAGAAGAAAAATAATAAATAAACAATCGCCAGTATATAACAAACTTACACAAATTTTTATTTTATTGATATATATATGTGTGTGTGTGTGTGTGTGTTGGAGTATACAGTTCAGTGAAACAACCAGTATATCTATGTACATATATATAAATTTTCCTACCATCTCTTTCCAGGCATTCCACGTTTACCGCAAAAATGTCGGTCAGTGTGTGAGATTAGTTTGGTGGAGCGAAACCGCGCTATGGTGGTCACGCGCCCGCCAATATATATATATATTTATATAGGGTACACTTGAGCCAACGCGTTTGTCGAATAAACATGCGACAGAGAAACGTACGTCGATTAATCCGTTGACGATTGCACCCATGCGAGTGCCACAAGCGCCATGAGATTAATTCGCGGCTTCACTTTGTCGTAACCGCCATCGTAACTCTTCTACACTGCAGCGTTCATTCAGAATATAAATATATAGGATACATACGTAGCGAGATATATTCTGCAAATATATAAATATACATGTAAAAAGGATGATAATAGCACAGTCAAACGGAAATCGAGACGATGATTTTGTGATATGACAAATCTATCTTGTCACTTTCCCTCCCATCAAATGAATATATATATATATATCTCTTTATTCTTTTGTGTGATATATAACATATTCAAATCTGAGTTTACGTATGACAGGCATAAAAATTCAAGTTGTGGATTTGTCATCGCCCAGGTATGGCTTGCGGATATTCTCGAAACGTTGTTTAATTTATATTTGACCGTGAACATACAACACACACACACACACACACACACACACACACACACATGGTAATGGCTCACGTGGCGCCTCCTGTTCTCCGGAAGTCGACGCCCATACATTCCATTTTTCTACATACACTCATCAGCAGAAGTTCGTAATACAGCTTCAACGACAATCCTACATTACCAATATATATATATATATATATATATATATATATATATAATATATAAAATGTCAAGCGCCACCAAACAATATAAAACAAAAGTTCTCCGTTTGCACATGAGCAAAAAATATGCCGATACAATGATTTGTAAATAGATATTGATATTATTTATGAACTTATGGATGTATATATCCATGGTTTATCGTTGATGATAAATTAATGAGGAGTAAAAAGAATTAAGAGCATAAATAAAGCGAGAAATATATATATATATATATATTTAAATTGAATAAGTCTTTGAAGAATTAAGTGAGTGAAAGAGAGGTGGAGTCCTTCGTAGATAGTTCTCACGCTGATGCAAGCGGCTTTACTTTGTTGTCTCGAAAACGCTGAGACTTATATGTTAATTTAATTTATGCGGCTTACGCGCGACCAATCATCGATATCCAAAGCCACACGCAAAACTCGCCCAACACACACCAATATATATATACATACGTATATTTTCTCAGTAAATAGCTACAACTTTGTCTATATATTAACAAAACCTGCTGCGAGTCTATTGCGTAACTCCAACCAATTATATATACATATATAACCTATTCGTGTTATATATAAACATAAAGCTATGCATATAATGTATAACTATATATATTTATGTAACTCCAAATGCCAAACTAATTAGGCTATTTTCGCGGGACCACCCAATAATCTTTGTCCCGTGGTCAAATGTATCAATATAGGCTCAATATAGCCATATATTTATATGAGTGATGTGATTAGATAGCAACAAGTGACATTTTAATAATGCATTGATAATCATTGATATGGATTGTGTGCTTTGCAATAAAATACAGTGAACAAAATGGATATAATTGAATGTTGCTAAGAGGGGAATAGTGAAAATGGTAGCGATGACAATAGTCGATGTGACCACTGTCGTTACAAAAGAATTTCATCATTTTCGTTTTAAACTCTTATCATTGCGGCAATGTATGATAAAAATAATAAAGGGCATTCGGATATGATGGCTTTTTAAAAAGGGAAAGCGCGCGCGAATTCATTTCTATATATATATATATAGTTCTGCTCATCCTCCTAAGGGAGAGCGTCTTAAAGCGGATGTATAGGATTAAGATAATAGTCTCAAGAGAGGGCTGCGAAGGAACGTGGATGGAGGTAAAGCAAAAACGAGCGATATGATGTGGGTCAAAGTCTCGGGACTGGGGCGCCGTGCTGGCTCCTTCCCGGTCGCTGATCCACCCGCGTCAGAGAATGTATATCCCGCTGGTCTCACTATACCTCTCTTCCTTTTACTCCCTACACACATACACACCCACACGTAAACACATAAATATATATATATATATATATTTACACACTATAGCACTATAAACACGTACTTTATATCGTTTGAGAGAACGTTTACTTCAGTTTATTGACACCTTTATATCAACGCTATTACTTTTATTTAGTATTACTGTTGATGGCAAAATGGTTTCTTTTCAATTTATTTATCTAATGCACATATGTGTCGTATAAATTTAGATGGCTCATTCGGACTTATTTAATTTATTGTGAAAGTCAGAAGAGAAGTTGTAAGTGTAATTGCTTTAATGTGATGTTAGATCAATGATGTTCCGTCAAGTTCTTTGTCAGCTTTCTTGAACGAGGTCGGAAATAATTTATACATTGATGAGGGTTACATTGTATGTATATATTTATACATGATGGGGAATCCCTTACACTATGGCCGATATTATGTGGGGTAGGTTCTTGACTTTTTCATTATTTCTTTGTTCGCTCTCGTCGCCTCTCTGTTTTATTCTATTCTATAAATGATCTTTGCTAAGTTATTCTTCATAAGATAAGATAATACAATTGATAGAGAGGAACGTGATACGTTGGTAGTGTCCTTATCTATGGGTGAGTTTGTTGATCTCAATCCACTTGACAGCTCTCATTTGAACTTGTTATGTGGCAGAAAATTGGACACTATATACGCTCTAGCACCAATAACAATCATTCTCTTTTACTATATGTGGAAATATACGCACGTGTTTATGTATGAAGCGATTCACAGTAAATGTTATAAGAAAATTTTTTGTCATCCAGAAAATTGGAAAGTCGACTTTCCACTGAACTCTCTCAGTGACAGACTAAAGACCGTATACCAGAAAAAAAAAACTTTTGAAATTTTAAATTGAGTAATCAACGTAAAATTGGATTTTTTTATATTTCATTTTTTGCCTGCAGTCATCTTGGAGAATTTTTCACCAAACTTTTCTTCTCCATATACCACGTTAAAAATCGTTTATTCTGTTAAGTATTTAAATTTATAAATTTAAACACTAAAACTCGAATATTTTTGTACAATCAACGCGTTAATATATTATGGATCCAATTATGAAAGGTACAATGAAGAATATTTATATGAATGATTATGAACTCGGGTAATAATTTAAATATAATTGGATCCGAAAATTGACAACCACTGTCCTCTGTATCTAAGAGACGCGAATGGAGGCAGTGGTGGAGATGTAGAGGAGAATGAAAGAGAACGTGAGAGGAGTAAAGAGAGAGGGGGAGAGAGAGTGAGAAAGCGATGGTAAGAGGAATAGAGGGAGAGTGAACGTGCGTAACAGCTCTGGGGCAGCTACTGCTTGGGGTATATAGAGCTGGACTTCCACTCTCATTTCCCCGCTTGCTCCACACTCCTCTCCTTGTCGTAGTTTCTGCCGTCGTTGTCGTCGTCATCGTCGTCGTCGTTGTCGTGGCTCACCCCTCGGTTAGCCCGCGTTTCTCCCGCGCGCGTAGAATAACACGTATATACATATAGAAGAGTGGTGTAGTTGCTCACGATGTGGCCGGTGGCAAGGCTGAGATGAAGGAGGTCGCGACGTGGCGGCGAGGAAACTCCCCAGATCAATACTCGTATCTCCGCTGGTTGGACCAGGCCGGACATTGCGTTCCGAAACTCACCTTACTCTCGCTGATCACGACCCTTCCTCTGACCAAAGTCCATCCGCACCCCTGTTCTCTTTGCCTTCAACTGACACTACACACACTCTCCATACCACTACCACCACTCTCTTTCATCATCGTCTACACGCGGCGGCCTCTCACAAGTTCTCTTGAGTTCGATATATATAGCCGGCCTGGCCCTCTCTCGGCAATTTACATGCCCCAGGAAAATCCTTTTAATTATCTCTCCCTATCGTAAAAATTTATCGAGACCTTGACGCGCTTTGCGATGCTGTTTGACGAAAAAAATTTTCCCTTTTTCCCACCTGTTTTTTCTTTTTTTTTTTTTCATTTATCAAAGGGTGTGTCTTTGACGTATATACAATCTTTACATTAAATCACCTGTAATAATTTTTATTATATTAGAAAAAATAATAAAATATTTTTCATCGAGAGACAATTGTATACCTCGGTCTATACCCCGGATTTTTCTTCATTTAATTTCTTTTTTGTTGAGGGATTTATGTCGATAAAAAGAATGTGACATCGCATGGAATCACTTACAATACAGTATATATGTATAGATACAAATATGTAGATGAAAATGCGCGTAGAAAAGAGTAACGGTTATGGCTTCCGGGAAATGAGAGTGCCGAGTAAACGGCACGAAAATAATTCAATTCACTGCATTTTTTTCGTTGCATTTTGTGATATAACAAAACAACTAAATGCAATCCACCATCCTCACTTCATATATGTATGGTCGTTGTTCTTTTTCGCATTTTACTCGGTGGCACGCGTGCACGTGCCTATATACATGTATATACATCTATACGAAAGTGTGCGCGTGCGGCCATGACGATAAAAACATTTCTGGCTCCATTAACGTAATTGGGGTGAAGGCGTGTGTATTGCAGGGGCTCGCGAATTCTCATAGTTCTACTAAAAAAGAGAAAAGCAAGAACGAAACAACAACAAAAAAAGAAACTAAATCCGCAATTTCTCTAATAACATATTCTCCAGATTACAAATTCTTAATTAACTTTTGCATTTCTAAATAGTCATACTATTTATGTAACTACATTAATTAAATTTATATAGTAATAAATAGATAATAAAATTTGTGTTCATTTTTGAAATATAAAATCGCATTTACATTTATACAAATATATATTTTTAGGAAATGTGGATAGAGATGCGAAGAAATAGTCGAGAACCTCTGTCTTCACCGGTCAATTTCCCCTTAGCTTTGCTTCTCGCGAGGGCGGAAGGCTATATATGTATGTGTATACACACATGTATGTGAAGAAGGAAGAGGAGAGACGGACGCAATAGGGTGGATGGACGCCACCTCACCGAATACACTTCTCGGCGTCCATATAACCAGGCAAACGACCGGGCTACGTGCCTACACACGCAATGACACACACACACATACACACATATATATATTTACGCTTTCAAACAAATATACACGAGCACACATTTTCCAGAAGCTTCGTACATAAATTTATGTGCACATGGACCGCCGCGCAATATACATGCGCGAGTATACGTGCCCCAGTGTGACGTTTACACGCAACGAACCTCGCATACGTAAAGGCAAACTTGCTATATACATATATATATATATATATATATATTTAAGTCGTGGAAAGAGCAAAAAAAAATTTTATGTGGAATATGTTGGTGTATGAATTACGTATATATGTATATTTTCATTTCCACTATATATGTATATTCGCGAGACGCACAGGTTATTTTTTCATCATTGAAAAAATATTTTTGTTTTTACGCAGTATAGAAATGTCAGGGCAAATAATATAAATGTATATATATATATATATAGTGAAGCGTAAAATTTCAAGTTGAATTTCAAGGTAACATGAAATCGATTAACTTCTCTTTCTCACTTGGTTTGAAAGGAAACTCGATGACTGAGAGAGAGAGAGCTATAGGAAAAATGAACGTGTGTAGTTCAACTGATGCTGTGCGCGCGAAAAAGAGCGAGCTTTCCTTGAAGATGTGGTGAAAAAAAATTCGCTCAGCGGGTGGCTCAGAGTTGCTTCCTTAAAGAGGATCCATCGAAACTTTTTCGCATTTGGTGCGTGAATGTATATAGGACTTCGGGACTTTTCGTTATTCTTCTAATAGGGTCCCGCTGTTTTCTCTCTTATTTCAATCCATTGTGTTCTATTGTCTATACATATATATGTACTTCATAACTTTCTCTTTCTGAGAATTTTTTTTTTTTTTGAATTATTATGCAAAATGATATTTATACATTTTCGTCGGAATAATTTCTCGTCGATTTCATTTTACTGTTACCTCAACATTTATATTTCACTTTTATTTATTTTTTTTTTCTATTCCTGATAACTCTTAAAGAATATGTATATATATATATATTTGTTTAAAAGTGCATGTTTTTGAATTGTAATACCGAGCACACTGCTGTTTTTCATATCCGCGCACACGATTTATCATGTCACACGACTGTAAGTAACAACATGAGCACGGCGCGGCACAGTTATATATGCTACTAGTTTTTATTTTTTTGTTAATTTTTTACGTCTTCCGTCAACGGTTTATGAGCGAAAATTACGAGCGCGTCAAGGAAGTTATGATGGGCGTGTGTACGAGCGCGCTAGCACGATTCTCATGTTGATATTTGCATGTCTGGTGCGAACAGGATAATTGCACGTCAACGAACCGCGTTGCATCTGCACGCTACTCCACCACCACCACCACCACCATCACTCCTTCCCAACTGACATTATTATAATCTCAATCGATCTAACAAAATAATAATAAAGAGTGGTGATAAAAATAACGAAATGAACAGTTAAAATATATTTACCATACAAATGAAACGATTTGAATGAATTGGTTTTAAAATAAAATAAAACAAAAATATTACACAGCAAGTTTTTACAAAAAAATAAAAATATGTGGAAAGTTTCAAAGAAAAATGACCACCACTGCTCACTTTCTCCGGTTAGAGAACCCTTTGGTGTATCACCCCTTAGTTCTCTCAAAACTGTCTCACTCTCACTCTCATTTCGCTCTCACTCTTTCATCCCTTCCATACAACTCTTTCTCCTCCACGATATAACCAAGCTCTTGCGACCCCTTAGACGAGAACCTCGCACACATATATATAATGTTGTCTCACTTGCGTACAGTTACTATTCTCAGTCCTCGCCCTATTTCCATCTCACTTTCATGTTTCTACCATCTCCTCGCAAAACACCCTCGCCTCGCGCCTTCTTCCCCTCACTATATATAGCAGTAGACTATTTCTCCGAGCGTATTTCTCTCCCTTCTCAAAAGACAAGTGAGAGTGGACCTTGGGTCCAGCGTTGCTGCATCGACCTTCTCACCCCTTGCCTCAAACACCCCTTTTACGCCGCTCGCGCGTTTTTGCTTTCCTCTTGCTCTTTTCCGCTGTCGCCATCACTTTCACTCGCTGCTTTTCCTCTCACTGTTCATGAAACTGGTCGCTCTCTTTCTCTCTACGTCGACCCATACTGCGGCCCACGTCACCGCACCCTAATCCCCCATGGTGAAAATACACCTAACCCCCTTCTCAAACCACCACTGTGTTCATTTCTCTTTCACTCTCGCTATTCTTCTGCTACTTCTTCTTCTTCTTCTTCTCCTTCTCCTTCTTCTTCTTCGTCTCTTACCCTCACATGTCGTATCGATTGGCCAGCAACTCGTCAGAGAGCGCCACCATTTTACTGGACCAAAGTAAATTCACATTCTTGCTTTATAGAACACAAACGTCCTGAGGTATATAGGAATGTTCTTATATATATAGATATCGTATTATTCTACTTTTCCTCTCATGTATATATATATATATATATACTATGCATATTTTAATTTTCAACGTCTATTCCACAAATCAAGTTGAATATCACATATGTGGAAACACATTAAAAATTTACCTAGTAATTAATTCTTTTTTTTTCTTTCTTATATTTCTTTATCCTTTCCATTTTTAATATTATTTTATTTATTGATATAAAAATATGTCGAAGACTTATCCTTTGTGTCTAGTTAATTAAAAGAGATATACAACTCTAAATTATAATGCACGAAAAAAAAAAATTATATGTATATATATTCAAAAAAAAAAAAAAAAAAGAAAGAAAAGAGGCGAAAAAAAATGGGTGATTAATGGCTGTTGTGGACATCGTCCAACAAACGAGAATAAATCTAGCAGTCTATACACTAACAAATGACCTTGAGTGTTGAGAAGACAAAAAATATGGAAACAGTTCCGGGACAAGTAAGTAGACGACAAAAAATTGTCGAATAAAAAAGAAGAAAGAATATACATTCATACGTATATCTATATGTAGACATTAAATAGCAGGCATATGTGTGTCACTTCCAAGTACCCACGGATGTTGAGTGTGAATTTCTCACCAACCCCACATGTACATATATATATATATATACATTTATATAGAAAGTCGTTGGAAACATTTAACTTGTAAAATTACGATGGGAGTTGGCACACAATTTCGTTGTACTTCGCAAGCGGGAATAAAGTTTACGCGCTCAAACGATTAAAAGGCCAGTCTAGCTAACGGCTATCATGACTTGCACAAATTCATGGTAATTGCCAGAAATACCGCACGTAGTAATATACCGCCAATATATATATATATATATAATTTATATCAAGTCAACTTTATTTATAACTTCATAACCATTATCGCCCATTTACATTAAAAAATGTAATTGACATTGATATGATTAATTAAAATTAATCGACGGGCCACATTAAGTAACAATTTACATGACAACATTGGGAGATCAAAATGTCTAAATTAATATTGTGAAATGAAGTAATTAATTAATTTATTTATTTCTATTAGAGTATCGTTTGTATAGGAAATAAATATAATTATTATATATACCTGTGTGTATAAACACACGTATTTGATTCTTTGTTAATTCATCAATTGCCACGTATTCAACCACTTGTGGCTGTGGTCGTACCGTTGATTCCAACATCGCATATACATACACAAACTCGTAAAGAATTTGAGATAGAGCCCATTAATGTTATAGAGTACGAATGTGCCTTTATCGTGTTTCAATCGATATATATCCCTCGCTGGCGATTGTTTCGTGTGTCTCGACTGTCTGTAATAAAAAAAAAAAAAAGGAACAAGGAGAGAAAGAGAAAAAGTAATTAGAAACAAATGCATTTAATTGTGGTACAATATCAAACGTTATTTGACACACAGAACGTACACATTCCTGTTGTCGTCGCAACCACGTTATCAACTATGTAGATATACACACACACACACACACATATATATATATATATATAGGTTGACAGGATATTTACCTTATACATACGGAGCTCAAATGCCATTCTTGCAATTTAACAGGCAATAAAGTCTCACCAGTAACGAAGAGCGACAACTCATGTACATCTCTCTCTTTCTCTCTCTATAGATATATATATATATATATATATATGCATGTACATATAAAGGAGTGAGATGAAAAACAGTGAGAGAGGAAGGAGGGAAGATACAACAGGGTGTTATATAGATGTTGGGACATTGAATAGGGAGCAAAAAAAAAGCGTTGAGATAGACCCAATGAGATTTGTGAGTATTAAGGAATTATTGGTGCGAGACAAAAACGTTATGACGAATTAGGACCACCCTTCGGCTTCTTCGTCAGAGGAAAAACCGCAGTGCGTAAAACCTACCCCAACGATAAATATGTTTAGGGGTCTTTAACCTACATATTCGAATGGCAACCCTTCGAGTTTGACATGGTGTATCATTCAATACATATATACACTTAGTCTTTCTTATTCTCTTATACTCCTTCTCATTCACTTTCTGCAGTCGTTCATTGTGACTTTTACTTGTTAGTTATATATCAGCCTTCGTCCTCCCCCATTGGGTCTATAGGAAGGAATGCTCTTGGAGCAAAAATCTTTTCACAAGGAATGCACAAGGGAATTGGGGATACAGATTAAGGGGTCTCTGGTATACTGATGATTAATTATAATGCTGATGCTTAAACTACTGATAATGATGATGGTACTATAATTTTTACATTAACGTAACGGTAATAAACATTTTTTTCAAATTATTTTAATGCACTACAATGAAAATTGAAATTAAAAATGTATTATATTAAAAAGTTTTCGTATATACTCCGATGATATCAAACTTGAAAATTTTATTCTATTCAAGTTATTAGCAATTCAAAAACTATTGGAGAATCAAATAATATCTGTTCAAACTAATTTATGAAAAGTTTTTGCATGTAACTATTCGATGTGCACTTGAGCGTTATCGGGGAAGTCGCAACTTTTCACTCAGTTGAAAATTTGTAAATTCAATGAAGTCTAATTGGAGTCCATGTTCTCGATGCAAATCACAGCTTTTCGTGGATATATGTGTATAAATGAACTGAAAGAGAAGCTGCACAAGTAGAGACTGGCCATTGCTCATCACATACCTATACACACATACATCCATTGGCGATTCAATTTTTCCAACATCAAAGTAACATGTTTTCCATTTTAACATCAACCCTTTTACATTATTTTATTTCGAAGCATATTCAAGTCTCCAATTGAGCTTTGGTCCAATCTATTATCTTTATCATACGATGTCCAATCATTCATATATTATATAACAATCGAGATGTAAAAAGTAAATAGAATTTTATATATTGGAAAAGAGTATAGATATATCAAATAATGGGAGTGTAATCATTTGCCATATATATATATCGTGAATAAATGAAAAAGTAACACTGTTCACATTTAACCGCACTCTCTCACTTGTTCCACCATTCCACAATTCCCCTATATCCTTTCTCGTCAGGCGCCGCTGATAAATGCCATAAGTTGTTCTTTCAAGTGAGGATATAACTCACAGTAAGATACATATATATAGGTTGTGTTAGTTAAAATGAGACGCGTTTCTCCATTGAGATCAACCCTCAATCTAGCGGGTTGTGCTTGCCATGTCCAACCCTCAATTTCCGCGTGCGTGTGCCGTATATATTGCGTAGTATGCGCTTGTGTATATGTATATACATGATGATATTGCTCATATCCACGTCTTGCGTGTTTTAATTTTTTTACGTACGCTTCTTTCATCCCAATAATTTCGCTGAAATAAGGAGAAGCAAAGTTCTTCGGAAACATCACGCACCTGCTTTCCTTTTTTCTCTTGGTAATTTACCAACTCGATGAAGTGTTAGAGATGATAAAGATTTTCCAGCATACATGTAGGAAGGAATAAAGTGGAAAAAAGAAAAACGGAGAGGGTGAATTTTCAATCAAAGACAGTCTAATACAATGATTTTAGGAAATAAAATGGTAAATAACGAAATGAAAAGCGAAAGGAAATAAACAAAAATAAACGAATATAAAATGAAAAAAGTAAGTATGCGTAGTAGGTCACGATGTGTAAGACGTGGCGAAGGGATGGTGTTTCAAGGCGATAACAAGTCCATGCCACGTGATTCCAATACCGAAGGTTGGAAAAACAAAAAGAAAGAAATAATAAAAAAAAAATGGAGTTGTATCAATACACATACGATAGTACAAAAAGGCTTTTCAATTCCGGAGAAATAGTTGTACGTGAAAGAAATTTCAAGTTTATGTGACCTTCATTTTTTTCTTTTCGCTCACTTTATTTTCCTCAATACGTTTTTTCTATTATTTATTTTTTATTTTCTCTCGAACAAAATATGCTCCGCTTCGAGTATTAGCTCTATATGTATATATATATATTTGCACTGTACAACATTTTATGTCAACTTGATTTAAAATCATCTCAAAGAATTTATTAGACAGGACAAAAAAATATTTTCCACTTTGTTTTTAATACATATATGACGTATGAGTTAATATCATATATTTTTGTTTTCATTCCTTCCAGTTATATCGAATCCACGGCCACACATTGTACAAAATGGTGTGTTCCGACTGCTATCGCCACGAATTATTCGTACCAGGTGCCGTGCCTGATTCATCAGTAAAATCAACAGCCGGCCGTGTCCTGATTATAAGAAAAAGCTGTGAGAGTTAACACGAATGATAGACGAGAATATGCAATTTATAATTCGGTTCACGTGAGTAATTATTGCACGAAATATGCATTACTTTGCAGAACATACTATGTATATATTCACTGCACATATCGATCATCACAATTTCTACAAGTAGATTAAACTTTGTATACTTGTGCAAAATAATTCTTTTAAGACATAATTTTTTTTTAAACATATGTGTCGGTATATAGATACTATCGAATGTTGCAATTTTCGTGAATTATGTATTTAAAATGATTGCGTTTCGTGATGTGTGCATTTTTGTCAGCCATCTACGAAATATATCGTGACGATTGTCATAATTATTATTATTTTGACAGTTGAGAAGATGGGAGAAAAAAATAAGTTGGCGAATTTCATATATGTGTATATAGATTTCACGTTTGTGCTAAAAAATATATATTCGTGCGTTGCTCGTTCAGTTGAATTTCGTAATATAATGACTGACGACACGCGTAGGTTCCGTGACATCGTTCATATCTTTCCTTCGCTCCACCTCTCTTTTATTCTTGCTCTCTCCATCCTGACAAGATACCACCTGATAAATTCGAAAATTTCATTCTACCAAAATCGTTCCAAAAAACAATTTGCTCCGTCGTTTACATTCTATGTAACTATTTTATTATACTTAAAATATCATCCGATGAATTTGTGAAAAACATATAAGTACGATGCTTATTACAATGATTTGTGTAATATTTGCCTATGTAAACATTCATATATACACTTGTGTATATAGAGGAGATTCGATAATGCGGCAAGCTTGCGAGGGTAGTTGTGGCGAAGCCCCGCCGGTGCCTCGCATGGCAGTTTACGTTTAGACGTGGCTCGTGCCGCAACTTCTTCAATATTTCTCTCTAAACAAAATCCTCAATTTTCTCAATGTAACTTAAATATCAATAATAATTCGTTTTCAATCATTTTTGTTTCTCATCAAACAACACATTTTTTAACTTCACTCTTAACCAAAGCGTAAGAAAAATATATTTTTATATAATGACAAATAATGCGAAAATATCAGTGAAAGGAATATACCAATATATTGAACGCGTATATTTGTATATGATGTAAACACTATATATATATATATAAATACATTGTAATATGGCCGGACAACTAGCGCGTCAACGCATCTCGCGCCACAGCATATTTGCCTCCTGTCTCGGCCGAGTGCCGTCAAAGAAGATTAAATAAATTAAAGTCGATTAAACCTCTCGTGTGGACCGAAACAAAGGCGCACATCAGACATTCGAGACAAATCGGTTGCGTAAGCGAATTTTTTTTATTTTATTTTCTTTCTGTTATTTTTTTGAAGAATTGTGGCATATATTTGCCATATATACATGAGAAGAGTCACGGAAAGAGAGCGTAAAAAAGAGGAGAAAAAAAAGTGAGTGCCGGGATATATGAAAAGGCGAAAGACGGAAGAGGGCTATGAGCAAACTCACGGATCAACACATCACAGCGCCTCTGCGTGTCCAAGTGGCGCTTCATTTTATTCTTCCCATCATACTCTCATTTTTATTTCCCGGAAATTATTTCCATTAATTTATTCGGCAATATAATAGTTCTCCATATACTTTTGCTACCTGCATATATGATTAAAGTCCTTTGCGTGTGTGTTTACATGCGAAATGTGTAGTGGAAAAAATGACAAAAATGTGGCATCAAGTTGTGACTAGGACACACGCGGCATTGTCTATAGTGTTATAATAAACATATACATATATACATATATATAATTTATATGTGGAGTGACCCCCAAAGGCATATAGTGAGAGTCCTTGATTTTTAACGATTGATTGGCAGGATTGCCAATTTAGCCAATTATCGTTTGCCGTCGTTCGCGGAATACTGAATCAAATTATATAGGTACAATATATATATATATATAT
>CAJUYH010001254.1:0-50837 GCA_910591685.1 Galerucella tenella | reverse complement strand
ATATATATATATATATATGTTTACAATATATAGATGTATGCAGGGCTTGGTGTATATATATATATATATAGCTATGTGGACGTAACGAATCGGAGTGCCCTGGTTTAGCCAACGGCGTGTCGACGATCGAATTCTGATTTACGAATTTTCGGCGAACGTCGAGGTCGCAATATATATATGTATACAAATATTCTACGGAGTACAGGAACACTCTAGTTTCTTTTATCCCCCCGGCGAATTTAATATTTTGATTTATAATTTCTTTTTTTTTCTTTTTTTCTATTTTTATTTTTTCTTTTTATAGAAAAGAAATCCCATTTTTGTAAAGTTCTTGATGATCACATGGTTACCGACAAAAAAATACGTGTTTCATAACGTTTAAATACATATATCGATTTATGTTTTTATGTTATATAAAATAGTTTGATGTAAAATAATCGTTTGCATGAAGATTTTATTTTTTGCGATAATATAATAATGATAAGCCTGTAGTGGTATATTTTATATTGTCTTTACACTCTATCAGATTTAAAAATATTTAAATGAAAAATGTAAAGTCGTATCTTGTATAGGATTTCATATAATACATGTATGTATATCTATATGTGATATCGATTTCCACACGTGTTTTCTCGTTGAAAAATCGCTTCGTTTTTCACCTTCGTGTCGTACTCGGTCACGCATGACAGATCGATGTGTCATCAGGCACGCGGTAATAGTACATCCACACACATACCCACACTTGTCCGGATGATAATAAAAATTTTTCTATTTATGTCGACACAAAAAAATAATTGTTTATCCTCAGAAAATTGTCTTGGGCAATAAACACTTCAATTATTTATATATGTTCCGACTTTATAAAATGATGCGAGAACAATTTTAGCATGATTGTAAAACAAGAAATTCCAGTTTCTCCTTTTCATCTTTTATTTCGGTTTTCCTTCTTTTTCAATGTTTATTAATCGATTTGTTTTCATTATTTTCACTTTTATATCGTAACGTCAAATCGAAAAATTTGACAAGTGAATAACAAAAACAAAGATATAAAGAATACAAGAAATTGTAGGTGACCCCTGATGGTAATGGCAAAAACGAAAATCGCATTTCTCACTCTCCCTTACATTCTATCTTACTTCTCGTAGCTGCTCTGTAATCCAGACAGATGGGACTCGTTAATGGTACACGCTCAGGTAATTTGCGAGAAATCTAATAACCCATTCGCGAAGCTGGAGAAAAAAATCAGAAGAAAAAATGAAAATTTACAATAGACTCCTGGATTTCACAATAATATCGCTGTGAATAAGGAATTAATTGTTTGATTGAGATACATGCAACACAATCACAATACATATTACGTCCACCATTATATATTTATTCAATGGAATAGATGAACATACACAGAACAAAACAATTCCATGAAATTGGAATAGTGTATTATGGGAATATTATTCCATGAATATACGTATAGTGCAACTACTCTTTTTCGACAGTATCATTTCAATAATACAAGATTCTATACGACTATTTTTTTTTTTTTTTTTTTTTGAGTATATATTTTACAATTTATAGGAACTTTGTACAATTTTATTGTGCGTGTATATCTTTACAGCTAGATCGTTCTTATTGTCCTGTATACAGAACTCTTATATATATACGTGCACAACTGAACAGTATACGCTGCAGTTCGGTCACGCATAGAAAAGAAAAAGAGCAAATGGTCCGAGAACTCGTTAAGCAGTTTGCGGTCCTTGTATACCTTTTTTGCCGGCCCGTTAATGTAAACATATTCCGCGAAAAGATTCCACCTCTTCCACCTTCTTCTCCGTCACTATACTTCTCTACTCCCCTTAGTTTATTCTCCCCCACAGCCTCTTTTCTCTCTCTTTCATTCTCTCTTTCTCCCTCTGTCTTGTGCTTAATGTCCTCACTTGGTTTTTATTTCTTCAAGCTCCTCTCTTCCTCTTTCTCTATTCACCATGATGCCGACCTTTCAGCTGTAAATATAACGTCTAATCAAAGTTGAAAGAAGATATTTGTTTTCATTTTGTGTTTTTTTTTTATGCATATTCATTTTACAGATGAGAATGCACAAAATATTGCGCTGATGCTGCGAGCAGTAGATGAGCTTGAATTCAATTTGTATCATGAAAGTCCAAGATATATATATATATATATATATCCAATACTAATTTTTTCTTTATGAATAAATGCCATTATAAACCATTCAGAATAATTCACTTTGTTGTTCAACATTTGTATAGAATTTGAATGTTCAACAATGTATGAAATATTAAGAAATAATATATATATATATATATATTAAAAACATTGTTTGTTGAATTTTGTAATTGAATTAGACTAATTATAATATTTATTTACGTATCTTTAATTGGATGTCACGAGCGAGTAGGAACGATCGGTTGAATTAATATTCATGTACTGTTGCACGCTAATTACCACAATGACAAGACGTTAAAACACCTTGGCGTCGCGGTTTGCACTGCGGTGGGTCCTTTCATATATATGCATGTGCGCGTGTGTGTGTGTGTGTGTGCAAATATGTGTGGAAGAGTTGGCATGCAAGGCGATGTATGAGGAGAGCATATCCCAACCCCCTCGTGGCAAGTAGCTGACAGGGATATAAACGAAAACTAATCTATCCCACACCTTGCCACGGCCAGCCAACAAGGGAATCTCAAACTAAAAAAAGCAGATACGAGGAAAATAAAAAATTAACAACTCATAAGCCAGTTAAGCAAACATTTTAACTTGTTGCCTGTGACAAATATATAAGCATTTTATAAATTGATTTGATATCGGCGATGACTAATGTACCCTGACTAAAATTTAATGACAATCATTTATAAATCGACTGCGAAAGAAAAAAAATAGAAAAATAAAATAATAATAAGAAACATAAATAGTGAGATGAAATGAAATGTATTAATATATATCTTTTGTTTTTGTTGTTGTTCTTTTTCTGGGCAGCTGCATTGCACGATGACGATGATAATGTTGGACGAGAGTTGAAGAAGAACCGAATAATAAAAAAAAATAAAAAATAAAAACGAGATACCAGACACTTTGCAACTGTGGCTGGCTACAGGAGGAGACATCTCCTGGTGGAGGAGGTGCCAGGCCTTTATATTCGGCGCCTCACGCTCGAGGATCCAAGAATTGTTCGCGAGCGCGACCGCACTGACTCAAGGTCACCATCTCCAGTACGTCATATCTGTCATCCGCGAAGTGGTCAGGCTCGCCCTGGGCGAGGATCCTCGAGGTAACCTATGCCGACACCAAAACATCAAATTAATGAAAGAACGAAATAAGAAACGAAAAAATTGAAAAAATAAATAAATAAATAAATAATAAAAAACGAAGAAAGACAAAATAGCAAAAGATTAACTATATAAGGATTCTACTAATATACAATTATTCAAGTAACGCCCACGAATATGGGATTGCCAATCGTAAATTATGATGCGTAATCTGTAGTATATTATATGTATATACATACATATAATATAGCCGCACAAAGAGAAATTTATTTCTCACGACATAAAAAAATACCGTGAAATCAAATTTAATATCTTTTTAAATACAAAAATATTAAAAAGTAGTATTTTATATGAATTTCTTTGAAATTTAAAATTCACGATATCTGTACACGATAGGCAATATATAACCTATTTCTATACGTTGCATATTTTCATTTCACTTTCTCTTAAATATCGTTTAAAAGGAGTTGTATATAATATATATTAACAATACAATTAATGTTCGCGTGAATATCGCTGTACATCGTAGGTGCACGCGCGTCCCCATAAAACCCCACAATTAAACGTAGTAAAAGTTAATGGCCGGACAGGACAAATGGTTGTGGCACAACTTAATAAAGCCTTGGTGTCGATCTACACCACTTGGTGTGTACGGGCGGGTCAACGTTATCGCGGCATTTATTAGAGTGCATGTTAAAATACGAGATTATATGCAGCGATATTTCGCGTATTTCATTGTCTATTATCTTGGACGTTCAATCTCTTTGGCTGCAACGTACTCGAATATGCAATCATACAAAATTTATTAATATACTTTCATATATATATATATACATAAATATGATATTGTTGTCGGGGAATTCATAATTGCATAAATACATATATGATGGTTTTTGCCATTTTTTTACATTCATTTTACATTTGTTGCAATTTTTTTTTTCTTCAGACCCCTCTAACTTTTACTATCCTATTTGAACAACACAATACCACTCCACAATTTTTACCACAATTGGTATTGTATTTCAAAGCTCAATCCCCATACTGTAAAACTGTACAAGGTTATAATAATTTTATTGCAATTTTAAAACACGCGAGAGATCGTTTTTCTTTCGCAAGAAATACAATTTTATTTTTTTTTTTGGTTTTTGCTCCTTTTATTTTATTTTTTTTCATTTCGTCGTTCCATAGTCTGTTTGTTCTCGATATGCACACTAATTGGCTAGTAATAAAATGTTTTATACTCTTTTTAAATATGAAATTCACGAATTTAACATTTACATATACGTATATTTATTGTATTTTTATTATCTATCTATATATTTATCTTTACATATCACTTCCCTTCTTTTTTCTTTTTTTTAATAGTGATATTTTATACCAACACTTCTGGTTTTTTAGCTAGTGCAATCGTTTCAAGGAAGGTGAAGAACATCGTTAACATCAATTTATTTAACATCGAGATTTGACGGGATGCAACAAGAAATAAGAATGAAGAAGAAGAAAATGAAATAAAAAACAACAATAATGCGGAGAAGGATACTTTATGATTGGTTAACTTGTTTCTTTCTTTCAGTGTTATTGGCGAATGGCCTCAGTAGTTTTGCGAGAATTCGATTTATCTCATTCCTGTTATTTTTTGTTTTGTAATTCACTTTAATGCACGAGGCAAAACGCACGGCAACGGCGTTATATCGAGAGCGGAAATGGAGAAAGAAATGTATATTCTTGAAGAAAATAAAGGAATTGCTGTATATATAGAACTCGAATCTATGCACACAACTATTAATTTTAATATTTTTCATTGGGACGATGACATTTATAATGATATATATGAAATTGAATTGATTGAATAACAATTTGAACAGTTACAGATGTTGGCTGGAACGTATGAGAAAGGAGAGACCTGCATATTTAACAATTACATCACTGGAGCTTCCAGACTCTCCAATCCCACTTATCGATTCACAAGTGAGTGCGCGTTTACGCTCTAATGAAATTCCATCTTTTGTTAATTCTCAAAGGAACGAGATACTCGATGAATTTATGGAGAATGGTACAAAGTTGGGAGTCAAAAGCGGAAAGAAATTGAGTCGTAGTGCGGGCAATAGTGAAACAAACATGAATAAATGTTCTCATAAACGTTGTGTTAATACGAAGGATAGTAAGGAAACTTTCTCGTCTTTTTTCCATTCCAAACAAATCAATGAACGTGAGTGCATCATATTTTTTAAATGAATAATAAAATGCATATAAATGAACTGCAATATAAAAGTATAAAATTGATGGTCTTTACAACTTTTTTATTGAATTTCAGGAATGTCTCAGGAGGTTGTTGAACGTGCGAATGATGGCGCCATCAAGGACTGTATTTGTTCCGAAATTACGGAGAACTTGCGGATTAACATTCGAGAGGAGACGAAGGTAAAGCAATCGTCTCGTAGCTCAAGTCCGGAAGTGACTCATACTATAAGAATTGCAATGAAATACCTTGGTCAAGCGGTACGTGATGATGACGGTATAGTACTGCCAGCGCAAGTAACAACAGCAACTAATAACAATATCGATTCCACTCACGCATTCCACTCGAATATAATTGATGATCAACAATCAATAAATAATCATAAAAATAAAGAATTTAGTGGTTGCGCAGGCGTTAATGTGGCCTTGGACTTCACTCTAAACTGCAATAGTATGCAATTGACAACGCGTGAGATTAATCTAAAACCTGTTATAAAAAATAATACAAATGTTGATTAATATTTTTGCAACTTTTTTTTTTTAATTTTTATTTTAGAAAATAAAAATATTACGATGACGTTTACTTCAATAGTGTCTGTTGAAGAATAATAATTCAAAATATTATGTGTAAATTAATTATTGGCTATTGGCATTAACAAAACAAGAAAAAATGCAAGCGAATCATTATGAAATTAATTAAATTTAAATAAAATTTGACCTGTGTCCTTCAGACTAATTTAAATATATTAATTGTCATATATATTTTGGCGTTGCGATATTATATTCGAGAGATATGATATTATATTTTTACAGGTGACAAGAAATAATTGGATCCCTGCACGTGATGTGCTACATATATATATATATCTAAACGCCAATTTCTACGAAATCAAGAGTCATCCTCGGGGGCCTACAACACAAACCGCAGTCGTCGATTAATTAACTTGACTAATAAATCGCGTTTGATGCCCCCTAAAGGGGGAAGAGAATTGTGGAGGCCCAAAGAGAAAGAGAGTGCAAAGCAAACTGAAATCTCCGTTAGGCCACACAATGCAAGAGAAATATCGGTTCACTTTTGTCCCGAGCCCAATGCCAGGAGTTTATATAGTGGCGATATAACGTCTACTATTCTGTGTATATATATATAAGAAGAGTGGACTGTACTGGGAGCGTTCGCGAATGCCACCAAGACAACAGTTTTAGTAGTCCCGCCTCTACATTTCTCTTTCTCTCCTGTTTATCTTATATATTCGCACTCTCCATCGCGCACATACACAAAAGTACATACATACAAGCAGACAGTTTGCTCAACTCGTCCCAAATCTTCTTGTATATATTTTTTTGGTCTTTGTTTTGTATATTATATATCCACACATTGGCTCTTGTACCTTTATTTGCAGCTCTCTCACTTGTTTAAGGGCGAAAATGGTTCATGGCCATTCGCCCAGCCGCCGATTTCGGTGCTGCGAGCCACGGCGATCTCTCTTGCTATATGCACCGAGTTGAGAGAATCCCATTTTTTTTACGTTTTTTTATTTTACCTCACTCTTTGCCTCTCTCGTTTTTGCCCAACCTCATCTACCCCTACTTCTGCTTCTTCATCTTCTTCTTCTACTATTTATTTTTTTCTTTCATTTACCTTCTCTTCTTCTCCTTTTCCTTTCATCTACACTTCCATTTATTTCACCAATATTTTTTTTCATATTTTTTTTTCCAATCTTACTAATCCTTTTTCATCGTCTCGATCGATTAATGCGTTTATATGATGACGGTGTGAGAAATGCGATAATGAAGAGTCTCGCGGGCCATAGAGATAGTAGTGCTCGTGAATGAACAAAGAGGGACTTGTTTCAGACACATAACCACGGTATATACACATATGTATAGAGAGAAGGAGATAAATGAGTGTGAAACAGAGAGATGAGTATACGACTGTGTGCACCAACACATGGAGTAAGGCATATGAGATAGGACAGAGTCATCGCGCGATTCTTAAAGTCGCGACACACCAGACATAAACAAATAATAAAAATAAAATAGAATAAATAAATGAAATTTTTCGCAAGAGTGATATATCATTTTAGAAGGACACACTTGACGTTTGTCAGTTTATCGATTGATCATTCAATGATTGGGCAATAGCCTAGATGCATTTCCAATTTAAATCTCGTCTTTTATATATATATATATATATATATATATATGTATACATATTTATTTTGTTGTGCGAGGGAACAACTTGTATAGTTAGCCGGTTAAATGCTTGGTATTGAATGACGTCACCTGGTCGCGCATGTGTTGCTCAGTCGCAACATGACTTCTAAGAATAATTTGATTATACGGTGGGAGCCAAGCGTGGAATTCACACAAGGATCCCGCGGATGCGAACTTGTTAGACGCTCTATACACACTTTTGACTTTTATTTGGTAGAGATTTCTTTAGAGTACGAGTTCGAAGTGGCCGTGGCGCGTGATTCAGTAGTATTCTTTTTTCTCTCTCAACTCTGTTTTTGTTTCACATTGATTCGAACCAGATATATATTCAGACTGGATTGGGACCGCTGAAAATAGATATTAAATAAATGAATGGGTATAAATGTAAACGGGTGCGGCGTGGTAAAATCTATGCGAATAACAGAAAGAAAGAGCGAGAGAGGGAGAGAGAAATGGGAGAAAAAAAAAATATATATATATATAAATACAGACAAATGCCATCACACGAAATCCAATGTGAAAATAGAAAGAAAAATAATCTCGGGACGAACGTATAAAGAACCTTAACCAATTAGCTATCGATGTGTGTTTGCAGACGACTGAAAATTAAATTTATAAATACATACATATATATTTTATGTGTCGATGTATCGTCATTGACGATGCTTTTCTACTTTTTTTTATTATTTATCGCCTATACATAATTAATTTTTCCAATATCCTATGAATTATTTAAATATCAATTAATGAATATAGTTAATGATTTTTTAGTCACATGCATATGTATGGAATGGCAGTTATCTTTAGAGTTGACACGGTAAACAAATTGATTTTATTGCTCCTTAATGAGATTATGTGTACATATATATGTGAAAACAACATAATTATGTGGGGAACGTGCTGAATCTATCATCGCATCCTTGACTATCACATCGAGGCCATTTGTTTGCAATTAATTTCACCATGCAGGATATATTTATGTAGGTATATATATGTGGTCTTTTACACTTGATGAGAATATAATCTTTGATGTGCGTGGTTTTACCCATCCAGCCATTTATAATGTGTCCCACCACATATATGTATAAGCCCAATGGCTCTTCTTCGTTTTGTTTCATCCCTTCAACACAATTGATGGTGATGCCAATTATCCTATAACATCATAAAATTATTACAAATTCCTTTGTTCATATAGAAATTCATTGAAATGAATTATTTTTATGTATGTACTTATTTATGCTATTACATTTTTATCCTCTTTGCCCTTTGTGCTTATATATATCCTTTTATTTTGCTTTCATTGTCAATTTTTTTCAAGTATAGAATGAAAATGCCTCAATTGCCTTTTCTATTCATGACGATGGTTGAATATGACTTTCTTCTTATCATAAACTCGTTCTAGTTACTTCGATAAAAATGAAAAAGCGTCTGCACTTCCCGGAAATGGATATAAATTGCATTGGTAGTCTTGTTCCACCAAGTAATAATATTAAACAAATCCTCTATGCGACTTGCACACAAGAGCAACGTATTTTTTTTTCTTTCTCTTAACCACTCCGACTTTCTTTTTCTTCTTGCCAAATTGTGACCAATTGACATACAATTATAATTGACGATGCTGACGATCAAATTGACAATTGGTTCGGCCACACAGGAAGACTTCTATCACAGCTGATTTAGACTCATTACAAATTTTTATTAATAATTTCACTAATTGCCATTTGGGGAATCATAATTGGGAACGTCTGGGAGTTGACGCACACATGTACAAACCATATATATATTTTTAAACTCAACCGCAATAATCTTCATCCTGTACAATATCAATGCGTTGGATATTTCCTTCACATACTTATATGATGAAAAAAATATATGCTGTAGTTGTAATATAATAACGAGAAAATTTTTATTGCATATTTATTTGTTTTTTGATAAAAAAACCCAAAAGCCTGTTGGTTAACACGAAACTTAACCGACGCCTACGATTGGCTATCAGAGAGCTATATAGACGATACGTTGGAATGCAGTTTTCGGTGTTGCATTGGGTGGGAAGGTGCGCGATCTCTCTTACTCTTTTCTTTGCTCTGTCAATACATATGTGTTTGTAGCGTGTGTATGTGAGAGCCTATGTATGTGAGAGCCTATGTATGTGAGAGCCGGATAGGACCAAACTCGCTCGCGCGATTCCACGCCGATAAGCTTCAAACATTTGCTTCCCTTGTTCGTGTCAATAAATACGCACGCGCACATTTTATTAGCTCAGATCCTCCTATAAAAAGTATTTTCCTTGTTACCGCTTTTTTACGATTAATATTCGTGGACAACATCACTGTAATCTAGCCACAATTCCGACGTTTGTCTGTGCATCAATCGATATTTTTCTTTCGATGGCAAATTCGATGATAGCAATTAAAAGTCGGGCAAGAGTCTATTTATTTGCAAGAAATCACATTCAAATTTCATATTTGTATGTATGGAATTGCTAATTTATGTTTTATTATCCGTTGTGATAAAATAAACGCAAACAATATATATATATATATATGTGTGAAAAGTTGAATGAAATATCTAGCATGGACCTTGAACCCAAGCGATTATCTCAACAAACTCAAGTAATACAGTATAATGATGTAATACAAGAGTTAAGCAAGTGGAAGACACGAGTTTGGGGAAGGTGAAGAAGGGTTTGTGTATAAGAGAGTGAGGAGAAAGTATAGGCAATGAAACGAAAATATAACGAGGCAAGTTTACACGAAAAGATCCCAACGGGGCGCGCGCGGAGAGAAAGCCCAAGAGAAAGAGAGTAAGAGCGACGAGTAGGGTCTCCGTGTTCGCGCCCTTTCCCGCAAGACGATGGAGAACGAGAGGCGCGTCCGTACAAGTGTGGCTATACCCTCCCGAACCATGAATGAATTACGTAGTGGCGCGTTCATTCATTCTTACTCCTTAGTCGACCTAGAAACCCACAAAAAGTGTATCTCTCTCTTTCTGCGCTCTCGTCGCGTCCATATTGTGGCTACGCTCGTTCAATCAATCAGACCGCCGTGGTGTAATCTCAACAGTCACGCGCCCTAGCTGTTATCTATATAATTTTCAGTCTATAATATTAATAATAACCATCTACTTGATAATAATATGCGTGTATGCATGTATATATCGTGTCAATAGTATTTACTGCACAAAAAGTCTTTTTATATTTAGGTACAGTTTGTTCAAGGTAAAAAAGCACTCAATTAAAAGTAAATTAATCTGTCGAATAAAATAACCTTTGTCAATAATTATTTTTTTGTACTGTGTCGCTGAATAAATATTGCAACGTCAATATAATAATAAAATGTAAAATGCCAATCAATTGATAATCGGCAACTTCATGGTTCTTTTGAAGGTCAACCACGTCATGCTATATCGAATTCAAGGTTCGTTTTTCCATACACACAATGTATACTTTCGTTTTTCTTTGTTTTGATTCGTGGGCTTATTATTTTTTGTTCTCTTGTATTATTATTTATTATGTTTTTGTCCATGTTTTTTTTTGTTCTCGGTTTTTCGGTTCCAATCATGAAACATGCACAGAGACAACACACACGGTGACGATGCAATCAATTGAATTTTGTGGGACAATCTCTTTCCGTTGGAATGACATTTGAAGAAGGAGACGATGAGCAATGGTGATGTCTTATGGTGTTTGTGTGGGAAGACACAATGACTTGTATAAAAAAAAAGAAGGAAAAGATCAAGAGAGAGGGAGATGAGAAAGAAAGGAAAAAATTGTGCCGTTGACCCAGGTCGGTTTTCATCCAAAGATCCCCTCCCCCCATGCGATGTTGGATCAACTTTCGGAATCTGATGTTGACTCTTTTCGTCCTATTCTTTGCTTCTATCATATTTCTTCGTGTGTTTCTCTCGCATTCTCCCTTCCTTCTTCCCACTGTTATATGTTCACTTACACACAATCCACTACCAACCCTCGACAACCACCTTCGATTCGATTAGACGCGGATTTGTCGATGGAGGACGGAAAAATGAATTGGTATTAAGTGCTTTCGCTTGTATCGGATCTCTCCCCACTTTTATATACGGAGAATCTGTCTGATGTGACAACGGCACTGAAATTCAGTGGAGTCATGTTGCTTCATCCAGAAGACGTCTTCTCTTCCCTCCGTTGCTGGATATATATATATATATATATATATATATATCTTTCTATGTATGTTTGATGATGTGTGACATTTTCTTGCGACTAATTTATCAGGAACTCATTCCATCCAATATATTATTATTTCATCTGAACGTTTGATAATTTAGTTTATACTTTGTTTTCTTAGGTTTTTAATATATTGCGCTTTTTATAAATTATTATTTTCATTCATGATCATAGCAGTTAATTAACATGCGAAAATTTGTATATATATACGTAGAATATTTTTACTCGAGTTTTATGAAGATGAGAATCCAAGAAGGCGGAGACAAGAGTGGAATGTGCGTGGACTAATGGGATTTGTTACGCGACGCGGAAAAGAAAAAAACGGTGGATGTAAAAAGGATTTTTTGTCCGTCTGAGATATAAGTCGTATTTTGCCAAATGTGCCATATACTTTTTACCGTTTTCTCTAATTGAAAACGACAGTGACCTACTTATATTCACAACATAATTAAATTCTCTTGATATTTTTTATTTAATAATAATTGAAAGAAAGTCTTTGTTTCAATTTGTGCATGAAGAAACATTAAAAAAAAAAAACAAATACAGAGAAACATGAGGATGATGAGAACTTTTATTATTCGCATAATTGAATTATGATTACGGAAATTATGAAAGTTATTCTGGAGTCAACTGTAATATGCCGTCGTTGCGAATTGGTTGAATGCCGCCAATTTATAATACTATATAGCGGATAAACTGTGCTTAACTAATTATGAAAATTGAGCTGAAGAATATATATACTTTGCTTGTCTATATGCCAACAATAATAATTAACATTGTACAGTGTACATTCCAATATGTATATATGTACCTATATCTATATATGCACACTCATATGCATGCGTTTGTGTGAGTGTATCGAATAACGTAATTGTTCGATTATTATTTCTTAGTGATTTTACGAATTGCCATGTCGACAACGACCAATCTCTTTCGCGAATAAACCACGTTGTCGTGACATACACAACATAATAAACCTACCCTCGTGTACATATGTATACATATATATTTATATATATATCCGATAACGATGATGATGATGATGATACGATGATCGTTCTCAGATTACATATATATATAATAAAAGTTTAATGTAACAATAAAAATACAATTTTCACTTAACTTAAGTGAAATTAATCATAAAAAATTCGTTGATTACTTTTGAACAATAGCTATTAAATTAATTACAAGTTCATAAAGAAAAGTTTTACACTTTTTTATATGTGTATATACATATATATGTATACATAAAATAAAGTCAGTTTATGACTTTCCATTGCGACACTTTAGAATTTGTCGCAATCATATTCATTTATTAGCCACTCCTATTTTCTCATCGCGTCATTTTCAATTTTTCGGTGAATTATTACTCAGCACAGTGGATACCAATCACTGCCATCCAAGCGCTTCTTATTACGTATTGTCCTGACTCGCGTACAATTAGTGGTTTATGTGTGATGGCTGGTGATAGTGGCAGTGTACTCCGTCCTTGCGTTGCATTTTGTCAAAAGAATTAAGGAATCATTTGTTCGTTGAATAAACTGAACTGCACACCACTGGGGAAAAAGATAAGTACCTGTCGAGACCCATCTCGGGCTTTCCACTTTTGGCGGCCATTAGAGTAATTTTAACATCTTCTCGAGCGGCAAAAAATGCGAGAGTCGTCGTTGTGCTAGACTGAAGAATGATCGCAGAGGCGCCGACGCAGTCATTTCCTCTCTCACTCTCATTCTCTATATTTTTCTTCATCTTCATTTTTTCTTTTTGCCATTTTTTATTTTTTCTCGTCTTGTTTTTATACTTTTTTTTATGTTCTCTCGTTCGTGCATTCGTTCACCTCTCTTAAAAATGGACACTCCTTGCTTCTCCTTTTACCTCAATACCTGCCATATATATATATATATATATATACTTCTATACTATTTTTCTTTTCATCCATCACCCTTCATTCGTTCTCATATACTGTCCTCCATCAGAACTCTCACGACTCACTATGGGATTGCATTTCATGCTATTATAACTCTTTATATACAGAATTTATTTATATCTATATATATACATATCATCCTCTTTCCCATCTTGTTCATCATCATCCCTCTCGTGCCAAAGAATTCAAACACGAAACATTGATCGATAAAATCGCCGGACGATCCATTGTGCGACGCGCTGTATGATCGATTGATTCTCTGCAACCAATGAAAAAAAATGAAGAAAACAAAAAAATAAATAAGTGAACAAAAAAAAAAAAACTTTGTTAAATTTATAAAAATAAAACGATTGATAAATTAAAAACTGGCTTGAGCTATAAATACGCCTACCGAATATATTATTTATTTTTCAAGTAATAATCTGTGGTCACGGTGGATAGATACAAATGCGATGGCTCTGCGGGCGGTTTATGGTCGTTGCATATGGCTCAATGGCGTTTTAGGATCGATTAGTGCACGTTGGGATTTTAGGCCCAATGAGAAGTTTATAACATTCGTGTGTATTTATATATAATAATAGTATTTTGGGGCGTGCATTGAGCCATTTTTTTTTCTCGTCTTGTGTCGTCCAGAAAACGCGGCATGAAAATTGATACAGATGAGAAAAATTTTGGCTCGTTGATCACTTGTTCGATATTTTTCTACAACGATGTTTAATTTCATAGCTTATATATATTTCGTATCCACAACAACGAGAGCTAAATAAAATGCATCAGCCATAGCACTCCTGCGCCGCAAAATTCCACTAGATATATATTATGAGTAAAAGGGGGGATAAAAAAGGGAAAGAGTAGGTATATGACAGAGTAGAAGGGGAAATGAAAGAGTAAGGGGTGGTACACACTTGTTTGATTCAATTCCGAGAACGAGCTCCAACCAATATACGCGCTCACTCAATTTTTCTCCCTTCCACGTTGCGAACCGCCGCCACCGACGCTCATATTGCCTCGACCTTTACCTATATACTTGTACGATGCGCGGGCGGCTATAGAGAATGCGCGCCTCATCCACGCGATACCAATCGCAAGTCATTACGAGATCGTGACTGGCGAGAGTAAGAATATCTCTCCTTGGAATAATAAGACTCGTATCGCCTCTGAGACCTAAAACACGTCGGAGGCGCGTCTGGACGCCCTCTCATGTGCTTTATAAATCATTAGTCCACCAACATGATGAACACCATGTATATATATATATATATGTGAATAAATTTGGCAAGCCTATAGACATTTTGCTCAAACAAATTATCATTTCACTGCCTTATAAAAATAATACTTGATAAAGAATAAAATCGATAAAAAAAAAACAGAAAAAAATAGTATATGGTCATTAGTGCAGAAAATAAAGATTTATTCAAAAATATTGCAATGAAATTATTTCTTTTCCTTGAATGTTATATCATATTTTTCCAAAGTCCATTGGATATTAATATTCACTGTATAGGTCAGTAGCAGTGTTGATGAGAATAAATTAGAGGGTTCAACCCATGACTGACCTGCGACAACAATAATGCGTGTGTGTGTTTGTTGTTTGTTGTCGTTGGTCTCGCGTCGTGCCATCATGGGCGCGCGTCATCGCTGCGCGCGGTTAGAGGCTGCACACGAGACACACATCAATGCATAAATATATATATATCCGCCGAGGGTGGTAACGGGTCATTGACAGCTCGATGCGGACCTTTTTTGACAGTGCGGAGAAAGGCAAAAGGTCGATACACCATGTGTGTGTGTATATGTATTTTGAGATGCAACCTGTCGCAATAAAAATTCTCCGGCGCTACCTGGCAGGAGGCTGTCTATATATAAACATATATACCACCTTCGCAAGAGCATACATACATATATACATATACATGGAATATAATCGTATGTGGCCAGAAAAAAAAAAGTGCCAAGTATGGGATACGAGTAAGTATATACATATAGTGATGAGGACGACTATTATACCTGAGAGGAGTGGAGCTACGCGGATATAAGGGGCATATATAGGGTCCGTCACGAATAACCACACCATGACAGAAGACGTGAAGGTGTCGCGCGCGCCGCGGCATACCCTCATATAAATATACATATGTGTAAGAGTTGATTCGTCGAGTGAGAGCGACCTGCCGCATACACACACACACACACACACACACACACACCCATGGGATATCCCAGATGGGCGCACGCGTTTGCACTTGATTGTGTCCCACAGGTACGTGCGTTTAGTTGTGGATATAGCAGAGATGGCAAAGGACAGAAAGAAGAAGAAGAAGAAGAAGATGATGATGAAGTAGGAGACAGCTGCAGCGAGAAAAGAGAGTGCAAGGAAAAAATAACCGATAACGCAAGTATGGTAGTACAAAATACGATTTTAATTCCTGCTATTATTGATATCACTCACGTGTTCGCGCGATGTTTCGAATTTTCGATTAACTTTTTTACTCCATTACCTCTATTCTTATGATAAATAAAAAAAATATTGATAAAAATAATAAATTAATAGATAGTCGTTAAGAATTAAATTCAACGTGTATAAATAACCAAAAAATAATTGGAGTAATGTTAAAGGTGTCTCGAAGGGAGCCACATTTGTGGAGATTAAAATTGGCAAAAACACATTAACGCTCTGAAAAAAAAAAAAACATACATATGCATGATAGATATATGTACGATATCTGTATATATAAGCATATATAAGCAATGTATTGCGATCGTACTCGAAGATACGTTAATGCCTGTAATTTGCCGACATTAAAGGTAGTTGCGGACAACAAGCTCGTGAAGTGAGAAATTAGCGATGTAAACTGAACAACAAAGTAGTAAAATCTTCTATCATTACATATCAGCATTTTATCCAATTAGTCAATGCGATTGTGTATACATAAAAAAAAACGTATTTTTTATAATAGTACAATCAAGCGAAGAAAATCATTGTTAATTGTGTTCCTCTCAGTCATCCAAATTACTTAGACAATTATTATTAGAATGGAGATATTATGTAAAGGACCTACCCTCTAACACTAACTACACACTTCATATACTGACATATCTATACATCTCAATTTGCACTATACACGTGTACTTGTTGGTGGTATATCTATACAGGCACAACGGGTATCCGTTTGCGATTGCCACCGCACGTCTCTTTTGTGGTTCGTCATTATAGATGGTGACTCAGAGAGACGCAAAACCAGTTATACAGTCGTGCACTTTTTTTCCAATGTAACGCAGTGTATATGTACGTGTATACGATGTTATATATACATATATATGGGTGCGTGTATGCACAAGGATATATAGAAAAAAAGGGAATATGAAAGAGTACATATAAGCGAGAGCTTATATGTACCAAATCTTATGGCCATGCAGCAGTCAAGTTATGTGGGGGAGAAGGGGGTCGGTCCCATCTCACGTCGTGGAATTCGGCGTATTCGTGCTCGAGGCGCGAGAATCACGGCGCGAGCGCGCCATGACCACGTGACGCGTTGTTTCGTGAGAATAATAATTATATGGTGTTATTATATCGCCAATGTGAATCATATTTGCGTGGGATATATTTGCGCGCAATAAAGATGATCGATGTTTTTAAATAAGTATATATTAAATTTACACTTATAGTAAACACTTTTTTGTATATCAAGCAATAATTCATGGAAAAAATTCAAATTTCAGTAGTCTCGAAGTATATTTTATGCTCTATAATTTAATTCATCACTTTTATTCATTATTATAATTTTTGTTTTTTTCTTTTAATTTCTGATAATTGAATTCCACGCGTCCTGTGGAATTCATCATTGCAGGAGGATAAATATATACATTTATGAAATACTCATTTCAATATTTTTTTGACGTTCAAGCATTAATATATATGTTGATGGCGTGCGCACAACCGAGGTTGCGATGCAGGTGGTCACACACATTGTGATATTGCCACTTGCGATGGTGGCGGAACATATAATGCGCGAGAATAGCTGTTGCGCGTGAGCAATTCTCGTATCCGCATGTTCATATGTATACATATATAAATGAGCAAAAGGGAGAAAGTATATGAGCGAGTGAAGGAGTTGAAATAATACATATCGCACGTAGTGTGGTTGGTATAAGCGCATACGCGTATACGACCGCCCACCGATCACAAACTACCGGGTAACCCGATACTACATTGCATTATTGATATGACGCAGTGAAATAATGAACTATGGAACTTGATCAAATCCCCAGATAGATGATCAATTCACATATCATTTACATTAGACATTTGATTATTTACCTTGGGGATTTGATCAAATTACACATTTGGTTATTTCATTGCGACAGATATAGGTACATATTTACGTGAATATTTGAATTATTGCGTGTGTATGCAATGCGCTGGTATCGATGGCTCTAGTGATCGATTGTAGATGTTACGTGAAACTTTGGACAATTTCGAAGAGTACATTCAAATGAAAAACAAACGAGAAAGGACACCGGGACCAAAAGAAATTAAATCAAAAAACAAAATAATATATATGTAGGTTGTAGAGATTGTAGACTGGAAATTTGAATCGGCGTTGATTGTGGAGAATTGGCAATGTTTGCTCTAAGGTGAAGAGAAGTTTTAGGATGATGAATAGGCGTTCGTGGAACGCACCAATGTGCTTCGCCTTTCACTTATTTTCTTATTCGCTCGTTCTCTCTCTCCCTCTCTATTTCTCTCTTCCTCTATACACATATACATTTATTGTGTTGACCGCCCTCTACTTTCTTACTCTTCTCAACGTTCCATCCGTAACAAGGAGCTATGTATATGTATGTATGCCTGGAGGCGCCAAATTGCTGAGGAGGGAAAAGAAAGGAAAAGAAAGAAAGAAAAAAATATGAAAGGAAAAAAAACGAATCAAAAATGTCGGAAGTATAATGCGTAAAACTGGCAAATCTTTTCCGTAACGCCTGTGAAGATATATATATATATATACATAGATCGTTTATATCTGATGTATTTCAGTAAGCCTCGGATGAATGAAGGTATTACGACTTTGGGGGTGGCAGCTTTCAATACAATGCAGTTTCTTTTGCGTCCATGCCGTCCTCGTCTTTTCGTTACGCTCATACTTTTCCGCTGTCATTGTTGTGACGTAAAAATTTCTTTTTTTGCGTCTTTGTTTTCTTTAGTTTTTCTCCTTCATAATGTAATAATATATATACGTTTCGAATAAAAAAATTTATTCACACTTTGTGAACACACATACACATTTCAAATATAATTTTCACTAAATTAACATAGCGAACTTGTATTTTTTATTCCAATATATTTAGTATATTGAATTGATCTATAGATATATCAAATTAATCTCGTGACGAAAATCTACAGTAACCATAAATCGACGAAGAGGAAGAGAATTATCGTTTTGAGCATTCCAAAATCATGAATATATTCATATATAGTAGACACATGACATTGCAGTGAAACGTCACTGGTTGGATGCATGGGTGATGTATAGTGCGTGTGTACCACACGCTTCTCTTCATTTTTAGAAGAGAAGTCGATGCAAGGATGCAATTTGATCCCCTCGGTTGGTTGCTGCGTGTCCCAGTGAAGTTGGTAGTCGTTTCGAATCGCTTGACGTGAATGAGGTGACAGCCATTGTCCCGCGCAACGTTCACGTGAGCGTTATATACATCACACACTCTTTCTCTCAATGCTTCCCTCCTTTTTCTCTCTCTTTTACCGCTTCTTTCATCGCATACATAATGTCCTGGTGCCGCACTCGAAATTTTTCTACATGCTAGCTCATATACATATAAAAAACCTAGAGCGTGATGTGCGGCATCTCTTGAAAAATCTCTCATCTCCATTTTAGCTCTTGCCTCATACGCACATATATATACTTGTATATATATATATATATTTATATTTAGTAATGTTACGTTTCGTCGCGTTTAGAAGATAAAACTGCATCATGAAATACACTCGAGTAGGTGTGTGCACATGCACACGATGAGCCGTGAAGATTATCGCTGTGTGTATACAACTAAATATGTATGCGAGTTCCATCTGGATGAATCACAAAATGCAACACGATTAAAATCTCATTCCAAAGCACTTCAGTCATTTATTTATTACCGCCATATGAATTTTATTATCATGAGGAAGGACTTGGGTATGATAAATATATATCTGTATCGCTATTAAAAATATATCAAACAATTTAATTTAATGTTTGAATTATGAGTGATACTTAATCGTGTTGTTTTGGTGAACGTAAAACGAGAGGATGCACACATAGAAACTAACGAGGGATGACTTGAAGGAGACACGCGCGATACCGCGCGCAAGAGAGTCGACCCACTACTATCGGAGCGGTGACGAGCGCGAAGCCTTAATCACGTTCGAACTATCGGCCGAATTAATTAACGGTAGACAGACCAAGTAATTAAATCGCCTTAAAATCGACGGCGTACTAATGAATATTCTGGGATAGTATCAACTCTCGTCTTGTTTTCTCTGCACTCTTGAGGCTTCTTTTCTTCTCTTCAAATCTACTTTATTTGCTCACGATGCGTTGTTGTTGTGAATTCCTTGTGCGTTCTACCACAGCAATATCGTATACAATAATCTTCTAAACATTTTCCAAGAACACGATTTTGCATTTAGGACTTTTGTGCACCACAAAATTTATTTTTATTTTTATCGACAACTCTCTCATTTTACCGCATGTTTTCATTTAAGATTATCCTTTTATAATCATCTGTATATTTCTTTTTTTCTTTATATTTTCTCTTTTTTTTTTCTATACATATTATGGTGAAGAATGAAACAAAAGAAAAAAAAATACAGCATAATATTGAATATTGAAAGAATTCAATTCTTTATTCATCGCATACGATTATTCCATGAGAACGAAAATTCTTTTTTGCATTCCATTATATATTATGTATATGTATATAGCCATGCAACCTGTTTTCACGCCTTCAAAAGACATTTATATATACAAAAATTTATATGTATTGAAAAATTTACATTAAGATGCGAACAATGCAGGGAAAGTAAAAAACATTATAAGGATATGCCAGTGGTGCATTGCATATAATAAAAACGACAAAATTACAAACAAAAAAATGATAAATAAAGAAAATAAACAAGTCGAAATTATGTAGCATTTGGGTGTTGAAAAATTTCTTGGATGAATTCAGTTGCATCGCGGGTGGCAGTCCGTTGCATTGGTATATACATACATACCTATATACTTATACGACAAGCGTATATATTTTCTCTTATTCTTTTTCACGGGCCAGAGGACTGCGTCCATTGTTGACGTTCGTTCCCGATGGAGACTCTCAGTACTCTCTTCTTCTTTACCATTGTTGTCTTTAACAGAAGACGCGTTTCGAGTGAAGAAAATAAAAAAAGATAAAGAAAAAGAAAAAAAAAAATATAACAATAATATAAAATATCTCATGGTACATACACGTAGATAAAAACTTGGTTTACCTTTGTAATATTTAAAGATGTTTAACTCGCACTTTCAACATTACTTTGTCTGATGGTTTTTGATCAGTTTTTTTTATTCCGTCCAATTTTTTTGCTGCTTTATTTTCATTTTCGTCGTTAGAATAAAGTGCAAACAGAGATGTTCATTCTTTAGTAAAATACTCATTACCTTCGTCCATACATATATATATATATATATATATTTACATGCGCATCTGTATATATACACGTATACACATAAGCAATGTATATATACGAGGGGGAAACACATTCATTCAGTGTTGTGAATTCTTGCATCACAACAAAATATTTGTTTTCTCGGTAGATGGCTGTTTGTATAGGTGCTCGGAGGGCTATATCCAAGGTCTCCCTCTCTCTCGCTCTTTCTCTCCCCCGCCCCGCCCCCTCTCCTTACTGTTTCCCTCTTTCTCTCTCTATATACACTTCTTTTCTTCCCGCATCTTCGTGCAGTGCCGCGCGTGGATCTTTCATCTCCGGTCGGCGTCCTCCTACATATATACTGGCATTTCAAAAAACGTCCGCCCAAAACAACACGTGGTTTGTGGCCGGGCCACACACACAAGGACACACACGGACACGAGCACACACGACATACACATGCATAACACGCTGTTGCCAGCTACGCGATGTTATGCGCTTTTTCTTCTCATCCTTTTTTTATTTTATTATTTTTCTTCTCCATCTTCTTCTTCATGTTCGTCTTCATATTATTATTCTTATACGTCTTTCTATTTTATTTTTATTTCATTTTTTTTTTTCTGTTCTCGTCGTCGTTGTCGTGGATTTCAGTATTTCTTTTCTATTTTATTTCTCTCAGCATCAGTTTTACATCTTGAACATTAAATTGTACATGAACATGAGGAAGGGTATTTGCATTTTTTAAATTAAATAGAGCATGTGTGTGTGTGTGTGTGTGCGTGAGAGAGGGGGAGAGAGAGAGAGTGGGCATGTGGACTGGCAAAACGGTTATGAATTTCATGAATCAATTGTATATATGGGTAATAGGTTCCCAAAGAGAGTTTTGTTACATTTGATAGTTCCAACACGGCAAACATGTGCTCCCACGTGGCGAGGGTAAAAGTGCAACAGTTACAAAACTCGGTGTGTGGCTGCGACACACGTGGAAAAGCGCCATTGATCAGTAGTAGTAAAAGAGAGTGAATGTATATTTGAGGAGAATTCACCTTAAATCATATTAAAGGCGACATGTAATTTTTCTTTTCTTTTCCTCACACTTACGACCACGGGGCGGCAACCTGTAATTTTTTATTTTATTTCATTTTATTATTTCTTTTTCTTTTTTTTTTTTCACTATGTGCCATTAAAGTAGGGTGTGTCTCTCAAGTAAAGTCACATGAAAGGCGAAAGAGTTGGATGAAAGGGACTTTGAAAGAGACCCCCGAGATATTGGAAACTCTCTTGGGTGAACACACGTACTTTTACACATGGGCTCGTGTACATAAGTGTACATTTAACATACACATATATATATTATATGCATTTATGATTACAATGTGCGGTATACTAACAGCACCACCATATCTTTTTGGAATATATCTGACAAAAATATATACGAAATAAAATATAATAAAGTGAAATAATATAAAATGTTATATACAGGACGGGATGTAATTTGCCACCGGAAGTAAATATTATTCCTTCGTATGCGCGTGAAACTTTCTCAGGCGAAACGACAATGCCAACGATTGTGTGTGCATTCGTGCATCAGAGTTTAAGACGAAAAAAAATGAGAGAAATGGAAACGATGTGACATATACAAATAATATTATATATCGGGTAACGATTCAACCATCATTTATTTATACACTTATTCAAATTATTATTTACTTCCTTTCTATTGCTGTTGTCCTCGAAAAATTTATTAAAGACATGGAAAATAATATTACGAATATATTGAGAGGAAAAAAATAGGAAAAAAATAAATAGAAACGCTTGGAACTCCATTTCGGCCTTACTCCATCAACGACCAATACAAATTCACAACGAGGTTTTTCGGGGGGGAGGAAGAGAGGTCAGGGGAGAGAATAGAAGAATGAAGAAGACGGTATAGGTGCGGGGTATGAGGAGCTCATTCCAGTGAGCTAACCATCCCCCATTGGACGAGTCCAAGTTTGTCTAAATTTCACAGGGATGTCCGATAGGCCCAAATACACACACTCATACATGCATACGCACACATATATAGGTAAGTGTATATACTCTGAACTTGTTTTTCAAACGTGAAGGAAGACGAAGCGAATGATGGAAAAGCGGCAAGAAGGGATGCGGGACGAAGGGAGAACGGGAAAGAAAAAAGAGAATTCCTGGAAGCGAAGATTTATTTTTTTGAAGAGACTCTAATGGCGCGCCTCGCCCAAGAAACTCTCGCCCCGTGTCTTCTAAAGTAGCTGAGTTACGACCTTGTAAGGGTGGCTTCGACGACGCGAGGGTCGATTCTCCGATTCGTTTTTCTTTTTTTTTTCCTATTTTTTCTTTTATTTTTTTGTTTCTACACACCTCTTTCACGCCCCTTCTACCTCCACTGGTCCATGAGTCGTGTAACTGGTGTAGACAGGATATGTGAATGTACATACACATGCATATATATATATATATATATGTGTGTGTGTGTATATGAACAGGTATATGTATATATAATAATTCGATTTATCGCGATAAATTTATTGCTGTCATTGGAATTTTTATTATTACTTTTCCGTATAGCATTTCATTGCTACTTTATTTTATTTATTCATTTTTTTTCCTCTATATTCGACACAATAGTGTCAAATTTCTTGGTGACACTGTATTTATTTCTAAATTATATATAGACGAGTATAACAAAATAAAATGACGCCGATAGATAACTAAATAGTTATGTATTTTTAATTTATTTCCATATACTTTTTATTTTATTTCCTATTTTTCTGGCTTTCTCTCTCACTCTCCCTCTTACCCCCGCTTTCTCTCTCACCCTTGTTCAATAATATTATTTGACAATTTAAGTTTGGATGCATTCGCATAAAACAATGTTATCGGTGGGATCGCGATAGAATAAAGGTATATATGACGCACGGGCCAAGCGTGGGAAGGAAACGTGAAACTGCTTTGTAATTTTTCGAGGGGAAAGAGAAGAAAACCGGTTTCCCGCAAAACATTCGGCGCTGACGTGCTTACTTACCAAGCGCGTTTCTCTATGGATTTTTTTCTTATTTTTTTCAGTCTTCTTCTCCTTCTCCTTCTTTTTTTTTTCTGATGGTGGGGAAAAAGAAAAAAAAAGTCAAGATACACTGTTGACTAGTTAGGAAAAACTAATGTTTTTGGAAAAGTACATAGGACCTAGAGAATCATAGACAGTGCGAGCGTAAAAAGAAAAGAATGATGAAAAAAAAAGACGCAGTGAATCTAGTGACGCTATGTTGAGAGGGGTGTAAACCTGTTGCCAAAGCCACCCTCTCGCGTTAGTCGACATCGCCTTCACTTTCTCCTCGACTACTTTTCCACATACTCACACCCATACACACACACAGACACATCCGAACTTTCAGGCAATTCTTAACTGCAACTCCGTATGAATAACTTAAAAAAAAAATGGAAAAAAAAACCAATAATAAAGTTTTATCAACGCTCTTAAACTTTTCTAAAATGAATGATCAAGAACATATATCGCAATGGGATGTGAATTGACTGAGCAAGATATAATTACAGAGTCGTTACACATATAAATATATATATATATATATATATGATCTTAGGGTGCGTTTTACGAGCAATGATTATATGCTCTGAGATATCGTTGGGAATTTTTATTAATAACTGAAATCGAAATGAATCGGGTTGGAAATCGAAAATGCATTCTCTCTTTCGCTCAATATTTATTTCTGCTGTGTGCATGTGCACGCGCGATCGTTGTACGATTATAATGAGTGGCTCGATTGCGTTACGTATATTATATGTAGTTGTGTATCAGCGAAGGTCATCCTGAAATCATAATTATGATCGATCTGTGTATAAATGTATATATTCATGACATGTGCATGTGTATGATCGGATGAGGTTTATAAACCGGCAAATAATTTCTCCATATATATGACAGCACGTATTTATATACATACATAGAATGTGTTCATACACTCCAGTCAAGTCTCCATAACTCTATTTCCAATATATTTAGCATCACACTAAGAAAATATATGGCTCTGTAACATATTTCAGAAATAGATATTATTGATCAGGATTTTCTTTTTAATTATAACAGAGATGAATTTTCTTTTGTTTTCCTTTCTTATTTTTCTTATTATGATTTTTTTCTTTTTCATGATGTTATATATTAGAGACTGGGCTAGAGATTCAACGGGGAAAATATGTTTTTTTTTTTTTTCCTACCGGCTGTCATGGAAAAACGTGAAATCGCGTACACGCAACGCATTATCGGATTCGAGGAAAGCAATTAAGCTTTCACTTGATTTATTTCGGGCATAAATAATTTGGTGAAGTAGTAATTATCGCTCAAAGGCCCTTGAGAGAGTTCATCTCTTTCTCTCTTTTTCTCTTCTCCACTTCTTCTCTTTCATCGTCGTCTTTTTCATCTTCTTCATCATCTCTTCCCCACCATTCACGCCACAAGATGAAAGCCACCCGATTTCTTCCTCGCTCTCTCTCCCTCTCTTTCTCTATTCGGCATGGCCAACTTCCCTTGAAGCGATAAATTCTAGAAACAATAGGAAATTCTCTTACTAGACAATAGAATAAATATAGCACTACCGGTCGCGGCAGCTCCAAAACGGAAATGGCATTCAGTCTCAAATCAGAAACGAACCAAAAAAATAAAATTTTAATAATAATAAAATAATATATCATTTAATCTTTTTAATCAATTTTTTCACTTTCATTTTCTTTCACATTATTGCAATTGACATGAATAATATTCATATCCATATTTCCCAATCATATTTTAATTTTGATATTTATGTCAAGGTTTTTATCACGTTTATAACGTGCCGATGATTTGATTATATGTAAACTTATTAAAAAATTACGAATGTTTTATTAATGTATTAATATCAATCAAAATCATCATCAAACACAACCTTCAATTCCAAGTAAGGAGAAAAACTCAAATGTTTCATTACTGATTCTTTTAAAAAGTTTATGATATTTATAATAATTGGAAATGTCTGTTGGACGTCAATCAACGTCAAATGTATATGGCCGATGTCCGGGTCGTTCTTTGCTCCACCTTCTCAATAGAAAGAGAAACAAAAATCATACAGTAGAAAAACCACAATGGCACGTTGTCTATATCACTCTGATATATTTCTCCGTGTGCTATCTTCTGCAATACCTCAATACATATGTATATATATATATATATATATACATAGGAGTGTTCTTTTCATCCCGACAATAGTGGTCACGTGAAACCAGTATACAAGACTTAATTACCTAAAGAGAGCGAAAGATCCCTGATGGCGCTAGTTCAAAAAGAGTCTATGGTCAGTTGTTTGAGCGATGGGGGCGTGTCAAAGAGTATCTTGCATTTTTAAATGAGATGAATACGCAAGTAATGATATTCTACGACTCAATGTGATGTGCGCGTTTATATATTCGCGTCGTTCCAATCAATTATTTTTTTTATCCTCCGTCCTTTATTTATTTTTTTTCTAAATTGTTTTCAGCTTGTGTTCTGGGAAATAGACAAAAGGTGGTAGACACGCAGGTAAAGGCAGAATGTCAATAAATTTGATACACATGCCATGACATTTGGTTAAAAATAGCCATGTACTATATATTCGTATAATGCTCCCAATTTCAAATTTCAAAAAATAAATATATTTTTGTTCTATTTTTATTTTATATTTTACTAGTAGATCAATGAATTTTTATGATTGAAATTGAATGAAGTGTGTACAAAAATTGAAAATGTCGGATAGCGATTGTATACTAGAGAGAAATAGAGAGAGTGATAGAGGGAGAGAGAGGCAGAGAGAGAGACAGAGAGTGATATACTCAAAATCTCAAGGGAACAGCCCTAAGATGTCAAATGTATCTGAAAATGTTCTTCATGCAGACATGTCTTACCCAGATGTTGCCGACAACGTAACAGTCACTGTGTGGTATTTGTCATTCTCTGGTGGACCAATTGTTGTGAGAAGGTGAAAAAGAAAAAAAAAATGAATGGGAATAAAAACATGGTACAAAAAATTCTTCGAGTAAAAAAGAAATATGTGTTTGCTTCAAATTAAACTTATCTTTCTAATTTAAAAAAACTTGAAGGCAATTTGCCAATTAATCACATTCGTTAAATTATATATAAATGTGTGTAGAGCACTCTGTAATTACTCGAATCGAAACATCAATCATAGTATTGCAAATGACAGTTTATCACCTCCGATCAAAAAACAGGTTATTTTATTTATAACGTCAATCATAAAATTCAATGACACGTCGCGGTATGTGTGTGTGAGTGTTTGCGGCGACCCGCAGTCTACCAATAATGCAGCAAGATATTTAAACACCAGCTGTGAATTATCAATCAATGGAATATGCGTAAAAGAAAACAAATATACATTCTTAAGTGATCAAGAAAAAATTACAACTTCTCTCTTTAAACTTATATATCGTCAAAATTGATTTTGTATATATAGGTATATAGTGTGAGTTTAGGGGTTTTTCTATTTATAAATTTTCCATTTACAAAAATATTCCAAAACTATTGTCTGAAATGTCATGGCCGTTCATTTTCTCACGTCTCGGCTTGGCTAAGTGCAGATCATTGTGATAAGACGCATTTACTTTGAGATCTCTACCGAAACTTGTCCCCCTTGCAGATAATCAAGCGTTATATTCCTTATCTCATGTCTTCATATCTTAATCTTTAGAATAGCCTATCATACACATCACTGGAGAAAACAAATTTATGTTAAATAAAAAAAATTATAATTGATAATAACGTCTTGGTATTTCATTTATTATTATTTCTTTTAATATTTTTTCAATATCACAAGACGAGGAAAAATTATGAAAGATTGTTTAACCTGTCATTTAATCCAATTAAAAGCGGCTTTTCATCAATAATAACATGTTTCGATCGTGCGATATATATATACGCCATGAACCTAGAAATTAAATTCATACTCCAGCCGTAAAGCCGGCTCATCAACCTGATGGACCATCAACGAAGTTAGGGAAAAAGAAAAGTATAAAAAAAAACAGAAATATATATATATAAAAGAAAGAGAGAATGATGTCCAGAGAGATGGACCAGCTAAAATAATAACTCGAAAAATAGTGGCAGAGGTCATCGTCAGTTGTGTGTAGACGCTGGATGAAACGTGTGGCAAAAAGAAATGGAAATAAGAACTCATAGTAAGAGAGGGAGAGAGAGAGAGAGAGAGAAAAGATAAACGAAGAGACAGAGTGAGAGCGAAGCGAAAGAGAGAATAATGAGAACGAGAAGAAGGAAGAAGAGGCAGCAAATTATGGCGATCGAGACAACAGCACGAAGATCGTGCAGTTGCGGGACAGAAAGGATCAGCTGGAGGTTGATGTAAGGGTCAGCTTCGTGTCTGATGCACTGTACAACTAAATATATATATAAAGTCAACAGTTATGGACGATCAAAAATTATTTGATATAAAATTATATTTATACCTTTTTTATATTTCCTGACAACGAAAATTTTTGCGACATGCAGTCGCATTCCATTTGAATTGCTCGTGGTGAGGACAGATCAAGTACGGAAGAAAAAGAGAAAAAGAGCAAAAAGAGCAAAAAGAGTACAAAGAGGAAAAAAAAATGTGTGGCAGAAGAATTGGGGAAGGGATGAAGAAGCTTGCCGCTAATGCGTTTCCTTAATGAACGCTTTCTTTGTCTGGAACAAACACCGAGGTCCTTAAGCCCGATTCACGTTGAAGCGAAGCAGCAAAAGATAATTTTGCACATGGCGACATGGAATTTCTCATCGTGTTCTCTTCCTTGAGTATGAAATAACCGCAATAATTCATCATTTATGTTCCTTCATTTCTATTTCTATTGTTTTTCATATATTTCCTATAACAAACAACGGATAAATAATAATTGAATAAAATGATGAGTTATTTTAACATTTATATATCTACTTACTCAAATTCATTGTTTTATTCAATATTATTATTGTGGTATGAAAAATATGTATGACGATTGTATAATGAGACCCACTTTATTATACTCTGCGGCAGCTATGCGGATCATTACTGTATCCGTTGAAATATTCAGGGCAAGTCATGGCCACGGTCGCGGCGGCCGCCGCCGTGGCAGTGGCAGACCCCCACTTTATTGATAATAGATGGCGGGAAAAATAGACGGAAGAGGAGAATATCACTCTCCCTCTATTCTCTTTCCTTTCCCCTCTCATTATCTCATCTGCACAAACTCTAAAGCGAGGCGTGAATACTTTAACTGATGAAACTTTCATTCTATCCGTCAGGTGCGACACTCGAGCCCCTGACGTGCGGCTAAATAGATACAGAGTCTCTTTCTGTGCGCTCGTTTTGTCACTTGACAATATATCCCCCTCCAACCTATCTCCTTACGTATTTTTTGTATCTGTACTAAGCAAAAACTGCATTGTATACACTGGCACATTGACACAGTAATGCTCTGTAATATTTAACGATCCCAAATAAAATATCAATTATTTTATAAATTTATTTCTGAATGATCATTTTCGAACATGCACGAAAAAGAAGAAAATTTCATTTCTATTTGAAATTCAAATCGACGTAAATACATACATATATATATATATATATATATATTATCGTAACATCCTTGAGTACATATGGAGAATCATTGAATGGAGAAACGTGGCACATAATTCTCCATCATCATGAGGAGATCGGCTTCTCTGGCATATTTCACCTCTGACCACCTTGCAAGCAACCTTCAATTCCATATGATATATCTATATTCGTACATACAATACACCCCGATTCTGTTTGGTATTGACGTATTTTCAATGCTGAACGTTATATATATGAACGATGAGCAAAAGCGGGAGAGAGTGGGAGAATATATGAGCGAGAGCGAGAGAGAGAGAGAGAGAGCCATCAGTAGAGTAGAGAAGGTGAGCGTCCATGTCCTGCACATCGACATCGACATCGCGAGCGTCCTCTCATCTACCATGTCTCTCATGTCTCTTCGCCTTTCTTCATCTATCCTCCTCATCTTGACATTTTCAAGTCTCGCTTCCACCCTCAATTCTCTCATCGCAGTTTCCACCCCTTACCCAAGTGTCCCTGTGACGTTTCTCACTCGCCTTCCACCATCTACTTTCTCTCTCACTCTCTCCTCCAACATCTCTTCGTCTTTTCTATATGTACATTGCCTTGGCCTCGCACCCTCGCTCGCGAGTCATCCAACCTACCCCTCTTCTCCTCTCTAGCTCCCCACGCTGAGATATCTCCATACGCCACTTACGGAGCTCAGGGTGTTCTCCACTCGGTTGCCTCTCCATCCGACCAACCGACTTCAGTAGAAGCACAATCCCCCCCCCCCCCCTTCCGATATATATACTATATGTACATATTACTCTGTCGATCACTCGCGAGAGCGCTCAGAGAAGAGAGAGAAAGCCCAAGTCCTTTCAGTGAATTACGTTCGATCGAAGTGACTCCCTTTCGTGAGCGCCACGCGCGCCAGCTTCTCTATGACCCCCGGTGTGTTGTGGATGTCCTGTGCGGGCACAACCCCGTGTCGGCTTTGAGTCGTCGAGTGCACAGTGTGTCTCGTCGACGTCAGTCAGGTCCTTCCACTGGTGCGCGCGGCCTCAATGCAATTTACTTCTATACATATGCATATATTATATATATTACTTTGTTCTTTTAACTCTCACTGATTGAGCATAAAACACTTTGATATATCTGTACATATAGGCATTACACTGAATGAATATAAAATGTAACACGTTGTATCTATAATCTCATATAATATTATATTTTTTTATATTTCAGTTTAACAAAAGTATATTACAACGACTAATACGACAATTGGTGGTCATATGAGATATAAAATTTTTATGTACAATAAAAGAAAATGGATAAAGGGAGAATGATGAAGAGAATAATAAATAATTGTGTGTTGGCCAGTGGGCAGCCAACAGAAAAGACAACGGACTTGAGGATCACTGGAGTTATACTCACACACGGTGCGAGAGCTATAGAGGCTTTCCACCATGAGAGAGAAAGTAGTCTCCAACCCCTTGATGTGGACTCAAAATGTTGTCGCTAGAGGCAGCGAAGGCAATGGCCAGAAATGGCGTAGATGAAAAGGGCGATGGGTGTAGTGCGGGGGTGGTTTGTCGTGCGGGTGAATACGGAGGAAAGTTGTTAGGGTGGACTCTAAAGTCCACCGAAGGGGAGAACACATATACCACTATACATATATATATATATATATATATATATATATATGTGTGTGTGTGTGTGTGTGTATACACAGAAGAGGAAAGCAACGGGAGAATTTACGCCTGCCGGTAAATTCCTACAGAGTCTCATATCACACGCATACGTACACCACCAACACCAACTTACAATATGGCTTTTGGAGTTCATCCACGTTCGCGCTCAATACACAGAATTCTCGAAGGCTGTACGTATACACACGCACGCACACTAATCTTCACCAAATTCTCCATGAGATTAAAATAAAAAAAAAAAATATTAAAACTCTACCACGATAATTTAGATTTTTAAAAGACTCAATATAAATTCAATTAATTGATATGATACAAAATATTTATTTAGCAATATTATTATTGAATTGAATGAGTGTGTAAGAGGATTGATTTTCAATGTGCGTGATTCTCATATTGAAGAACGTCACGTAGAGTGTGTGGTGGTGAGAGAGATAAGAGGGAGGAGCTAGAGTCGACAGACACCAAACACACGCACGCAACTGAGGCAAAGAGAGAGGTAAGAAAAGAAATAAAGTAGCAGCAACACACGAGTCGGCCCACGAGCCAAGTTATGTACGTCAGTCCAAGGCGCCAATCACGCGCAAAGACAAACAAGGTCTGTGGACCACCGCTGATTGCCGAAGAAGTCCTTCCAGGACCTGCTCGTACTCTCAGTCCGCACCGATAGACTTGGACGCTGGTGTGCACAACTCATCGACGTTAGCTGAATACGTAATCAAAGTCGACACAAACTAGTCGTATATAATATATATATATATATACTTCTACAACACACATTCACACGTTCACTTGCTTCCATTCTCCCCCTTCTTCTCTTTATATGTATATACTTATTCCGTTTTATACTTTCGTTCAATGGACGAGCACGTATTGTATGAGGCTTTTTAGAACCAGTAAAATCATTGGAAAACGCCTTAAACACCTATGTGAAAAAATTCACCAGTTCAATCGATCGATAAAAATCCAACGAAAATATGGTTAATTGTCGAATTTTACAGTGACATATGTGTGCCGCTTATGATACAATTTTGAAATTTCCGAATTTATTTCCTGTTCATCATAAACAATATATAATGGCAAGAATATTACACAAGACGTGTATCACTGATGTCACGTTGTCATTTGTTATTGATGGTAAGCTCATGATTTTAGTCACCATCAACTCCTCCAAAAAAAGAAGAGACCGTCTTCTTTCGTTAACGTGGGTTATATTTTTTTTTTCTTTGTTGAGACATAAAAAAAATTTGGAAAGAAAGCTACTTGGACGTGAGCAAAGTGTGTAAAAGAATATTGTATGTAGCATCATGGTCGCCGTCGTAGTCGTCGTTGTCGTCTCTCCGCACACTCCTGTCTTCTCGCACAGTAGTGATGGGGAATGTGCTTTGCCTGTCCATAGCTCGCCTCGTGAATATTCCAAGCTCTAAAAGCTTCTACTTCCCCTTTCGTCTTTCTTCTTCCACCCTCTATGTATGTGTCCTCCATGCCTTGCGCCATCGCCTCCCGATTGTCGCGCCTCCACTCTCGTCGTTTCATATCCGTGAGCTATACATGAGGGGGGTCCATCACGTCCATATAACAAGCTCTCCTAGTAGAAACCTTGTGCGATGACGAGGCGGGAGTTGAATGGTGGTGGCGGAGGTTGCCAGAGAAATTGGGAGGGAAGAACGGCAGAGACGACATGAGACTTGAGAGAGTGAATAAGGGAAAATTCTGATGCTGCCGATGCGCGACTCGAATATATACGCTAGGTAAATTCGACGAGTATAGGTATATTGTATACCGTATGAGTATGCGTGGGTGTATGCATGTGTAAATGCGTGTGTTTGTGTGTGTATGCAGAGGGAAACGCGAAGGCAGTTTCCGAGAGGAGACGAAAATAGTGAGGGTGAATATAGAGATGAGAGAGGAGAAAGAGAGGAAGACCAACGCCCCTGAGGGTGGCATGGTGATCGATTGCCACACACATTCACCCTCGCGCTATTTTCTCGGACCCTGGCGGACACTCTACTTCCTTTAAAGCCGCTGGCCTTCGATATTTCTATGGATACACACCCCTCGCACATCCTAAACTTCAATTATAAACTTAATCCTATCTTGTGAGATCCATCGCATCATCATGGGAATAGTTGGATGAAATATAATGAAGGATATATATATATATATATATATATATATGATGAGGGAAAATGCAATATTTGCATGTGATGTATGAGCAATATATGCATGAATACATATATAATGTTATACATAAATTAAATTAATTTGCTTTGTATGGTGATAAAGAATTTAGTGCAATACTCGTGGAGGAGATTGGCAATGATTAATACAGCCTTAATCTTCATTTCTCAATCTGGTAAAATTTTACGAAGTCTCAAAATAATTCTAATATACTGTGCATTGCTTGCAATTCTCATTACTGTATCCATCCGGCAGAATGCGCAACTCATTTGAAGAAAACAAGAGTATTCTAGTCATGAGACTGTCATCGATGGTTTGATATAATTGCTTGGAGGCTCACCATGAATTAACTATGAAGTAAAACTCATTCGACAACTAACTGCCGCAGAGCGAAAGTAAAAGAGAGAGTGTGAATTTTCATGAAAATTTCGATCCTGTAAGGATATGTCTACCGTGGGTGTAGTTCCTGCATAAACGATGGATGAGAGACGAGACGTGTGAGCGGCTGCTGTATAATCTCCAGACAGAATTTCACTTCCAGTGAAACTTATATATGCCATTCTCCCGTTTGCCAAACACATCTTTATCAACTAATTAGATAATACAATTAACGCTCCTATCAATACTAGATGACATTGGGTGAAATTTATAGCACTTTACGTATATATATAGCAGCTATAAAATTCACCTCACATTTATCATTATTACTATTGTTATTATCATACAGTCATATTTACTAATAATAAATACAAATATGATCTAGCTATAATAATTTATGAAAGGAATTTTTTCAACATTTTAAAAATAATTGTTAAAAGAATTATCATGTGATTCAATATTGACCGTGAAAAATATTACATTCTGTATTTTCTCCTCCATTCTCTTTGTCTTTCTTTCATCTCTTATTTTTTTTATTTTTTTTTTACATTTGTGGGGACATTTGTTCCAAGTCGCATTTGATACTCTATCTTGTGAGAAGAAATTATTCATGCTGTTTCTCTAGTTGTGTGGCGATTTTCGAAAATCCATAGATGCATATATATTTGTAAATATCTCTATATATATATATATATATATAAAACAGAGAGTGAGTGGGGTAAGTCAAGGGTGGATGAAGAGAATGGTTGAGCGGTGCAGGCAGTGGCGCCAGTGCTGGTTGAGGGACTGAAAGAGATCCCCAGGGGAGTGACGAACCCTTGGATTTGTTTTGGGCAATGCAGACCTTTCGTATACACTCTTATATAACGAAGAATCACCGAAAACGTGGTAGTATAGTGGCAGTGGTGGTGGTGGTGGTGGTGGTACCACTCTGCCATCTTCCGCTATATCCGGATGTCCACATCATCCCGACCCTACTGCTGGTGTGCTATTGAACCCTCTATTTTTTGTCACGACGGAAAAAAATAAAGAAAAAAACATAAACACACACATGTAAACGTCTAGTCGTATGTGAACGGAATAGACTGGACGATTGGATGGACTATGTGGTGCGGTCATAAATAACTTAATAACCAGCTTCGATCCAACAATAATTCCCTATACATTTAAAGTTTACATGGGGCTGAAAAAAAAAGAATTTATATATATATATATATTTAACAAGAATTTATTACTGACATGTATAGAAATAAAAAATAAATGTTAAATACTTAGAATAAAAATATTTTTATGTTTTATTGTTACTTTACTTATTTTTTATTTTGTCTCTATTCTTAGAAACATTATGGTTTGAACGGCAGAAATTTTTAAATCGTCCGACAGAATAAATCGTGATTAACGACTTTACTTGTTGCTTTACGTTTATAAATTAAAATATGGTATATGTATAGTATAGTGAGAAAACACTATGAAAATGGCAAATGGTGAAAATGGCTGTTACCAAGAATTTTCGTATATGTATTTTTCCTCTCTCAAGCATTTTTCTATACTTGAGAGAGGAGGAACGGAACTTGTCACTGTCTGGATATATATATATATATATATATATATTTATACCTGTAACTGTATATTTAGCATGGACTTCCAACGACAGTAAAACCGTCACGATTTTCGTGCGATTGTCATAGAACGGTTGGAAGACCATTGTCTGATCGAAGCGAAACGCAGCGGGCGGTGAATGTTAGGAAATTCGCCGAGAGACAGAGACACCATGACAAGTGAGAAGAGTGGGGAAGGGAAAGTGTGAGAGAGTCAGATAGAGAAATCATAGTGGAAAATGTGAGTAAGTAAAAGAGAACGAAATAGAAAGAGAAAATGAGAGGGAGGTGGAGCAAGCGTCAATGGCCAAGGCAATAGAAATGAAAGAAGGAAAATAATGGATGAGAGAAACGAAGAGTACAGGGGGGTGGAGACACCAAGGTTAAGCCGAAACCTTTTCGGTGTACACTGAATTACAGTACATGCCTAAAGCCCTAGGTATACAATCCACCAACACATCAATGGTTGTAACTGCATGCGTATTGAAAAAAATATTTATTTATATATACACCGTACGGAAATTTCAATGGCATGTCAGTTCTCTTAATGATGTCGATCTTAATTGCTATAGATTAGCTTGGGCTGAAGGCTATATACTGTTAGTCCACGTATATATACAAGCATTTATATTCTAAAATATAATTTATGGTTGAATCATTGTAGATAATAAAATTTTTCATACATCCAATATAATAAAATGTCTACAACGAATATATAAGATATGACAGTTGTAACTGGTTATACATATTGATGGCTTGTGTTGATACACATATTTTGGATCCAAACGTTCAATTTTAATAGCGATAAAATTCCGTTAATGTCACATAATGGAATTAATTGATCATGGCCAATCTCTCATTATGTCAAAATTAAAATATAGCTGTGAAAATAAAATATGGCCAGTGTACATAATTGATGATGAAAATATTATTTATCGTAGCCAATTTTCACTTAAATATCTATGAAAAAGTAACAAGTGAACAAGTTGAAAAAGTTAATGTCTGCAGTGAGAGACGGAGGGCAGTGAAAGAGAAAGAGAGATGAGACAAAATGTACACGAGTTTAGAAATCTATCACCGGATATCTCAGAATCTTCGCAGTCTTGAAATGGATTCATTAACGTCCAGCTTCATTAGCATCCCAACGGGGTGCACACGAGGGTTGTGAGAATGTAGAGGCAGTGAGAGACATAACGAAGGGGAAACTTACAATGTTACAGTGTACATCAGTATAGTGTATTGGTATATGTACGTGTGTAACCCCGCATAAACTTTAGTGTTTGTTGTCATGGCTTAGGACATGCGCATATGTACCAAGACGCACGTCCTGTATAAGTATACAGTACTCAGTAAAATCTGATAATCTTACTTTGGCCATAAATACCTCTGCCCTTTCATATATATTTGAAAATACTAGACGAGAATATTATTAAAGTGCATTTGTTCGTAGCACCAAGGGTGGCCTTTACTCGGGATTTCCTCTTCTAAAGTCACTGTCTAAATATTAAATATTTTCCTACAATTTCTCATTCACTTCATATAACAATATTCTTCAATTATTTTTGCAGCTTGTGAATTGCGATGAAAATATGTAGTCATATACCATCACTCTGCGTTCTGATAAGAATTTCGGTTTATTCATGTGGAAATAAACTGTGCATATATATACTTTTGAGATGTGTGAGTGTGTATGTGCATGCATATACGATTAGATTTATGAGCAGAGGGATCGAAAAAGAAATGAAAAGAAAAGGAGAAAGCGAGAAAGCATTGAACAGGTACATAAATACGTTTTCGAGGACTTTCTCTACATAGCGTCTATCCATATATCGTTGCTCGTCTTTTTATTACTCCATACTACATATAGCAGAGGTTATTGTTCATTGTTAAACTTTCCTCTTATTTTTCCCGCCTCTCTCGTTCTTTCTCCCTCTTCCTCCTTATACATGTTTATTCTCTCCATGTCTATATGTATATAAATATGTTTCAATGTCTTTCACGGTTACGATCCAATGTCACACCATGAAACACGTGAATGTAAGTTCCTCCTCTATTTTTTTTTCTCTTTCCTCTTTATTTTCTTCTCATCCCTTATAGCACTGGAAATAAACTATATATGGAGTGGAAGATATCGTAATGTATGAGAAACATAAAGTTCTTATCAGATTCTTGGAAAGCGAATAGCAAAAAAAAAAAAAAAAGATTTAAAAAAAATAGACACAAAAAAGAAAATGAAAAAGAAACAGGAAAAAAAAATAGATATTACCGAAGGAGTGAAGTTTGTTATCTCTAATCCCAAAGATTTCTTTACCAGATTAGTATCCACTCAACGAACCAGTTTGGATCCAGTCCCAAATCTCTCATCACTTCGTTCATCGAATTTTTTTTTGTAGTTCGTCGATGTTTTAACACAGTCACTTATACATTCTCCCTATTAACCACCCTTTGACGCCCTTAGTCGTTGTTTTGGTTTTGATGATCGATAATAAGATCTTTTCGGATAAAAATATGCAAAGTTATAAAATTGTCTAACACATTATGCTTATATACGTGCGGTTTTTTTTTAAATATAGCATTATAGTTATTGTCGTATAATTTGAATGATAATAAAAATGAAAAATATCACCTGTCTCCTCGATAGATATTTTGTTTGAGTTTATATACATTTTCTTTCGTCTCAATAATAATAAAATTTGACAGAAAAATATTAATAGTCCCGCAGCAGTTTTATTTCTCCACTTATCGTTTATACCATCTTAATCTTTAGGTATTATTTCTCAAATGCAATATACAAGTTCCATTTTATGGGTGGTACAAAAAAAAAGTGCACCAACACCACGCAACTGTATATTTGTCACTTTAGAATGTTCGAAAATATATGTCTTTACAAACAGAGTGAAGAAAAAAGTAAAACTGGAAGGTAATAAAACAATTGTGAAGGACGAATAATAAAATTCATGAGCACATATTTAATCTCGCATATATATATATATATATATATATATATATCTAAGACATAAAATTTACCTCCACTTTGAACTGTGAATGCGCATTTATACTATTGTTTGATATTTGAAATATTACTGGGTTTATAAAACAATATACAGTAGACAACACGCAAGAACATTCAAAATTTGTTATTCTTTAATTGTTCGTTTCAGGGGTAAATTGTCATATTTCATGACACCATATGTTTCACTACATGATTTTGAATTTGAAAAATATATATGTATACCCTCATATATACCTAGGTATATATAATATATATATTTGAATAGCATTCAGGTGTATTCAAATGAAATCTCACGTGAATTTAAACGGTCGGTAGGAGTCCATTGACATTGACGCAAGCGCAAGAATGAAGTGCTCGTTACAATTCAGGATGTCACGCTTTTGAATAATCTCCAACTCAAAATTTTCGCCCCAACTGAATTCGCTCATAGCGTTAGGTACACACACACACACACACACACATGCATATATATATATATATGTGTGTGTGTCTATATTTATATTTGTATATCCCGAAACCCAAAGTAAGGTAAGTCTCGAGTTTCTTCGCGGTCCCATGGATCGACAGCTTTCATCCGGTTCTCCGTTGGGGATCTGCATTTGAATAGCAGTAGCATGGTTCATGTTGTGGCGCGCGCGCGCCTTGCGGGTCGTTTACGGCGCGAGAGAATCGCGCCGCGGCAATCCCTTCCTTTTTCATCCTTCCGGCAAAATGAGAGAGGATAATCCGGTGCGTGACACAACGTTTGCGTAACCGACCGAGAGCCTCTGACGCCCCGAGGACGCCGCATGAGTCGTGCTGTTGCAAGAAGGGAGAATGAGAGTAAGAAAAAGAAGAAAAAGGTGAAGAAGGTCTGGCGAACCTCCCACTCTGCACACACCCGTCCAATATGTTTTCACCGACGGACAGTAACACACGAGGATAGATCTCACCTATCATCGTGGGCCAAAGTCCCGCGCTATCAAAATAACACCACCGCCGTATGTTTTTAATGCAAATCTCTTATATAGGTATAGGAAACACGAGCACAAATGAAATAATCATGAAATGATAGAAGAGATATAACTATACTGCAATGTTACGTCATAAATTATATTCTTTTATTATTCAAAAATTTATTTTTTTCCTTCGAAAGATAATAAAAGAAATGTTGAAATACAATGCAAATTGTTTTTCTCTGCTGATTTTCCATGGGATTTATAGTTACAGTAAACAGAAGATATAATTTATAGCACCAACATTCCCCATAATGAAATGCATGCAGCTGCTAAATTCGATATAGTCACTATGTAGATAGCTTATAAAGATCGCACCAAAGTATTGAAAAATATATATATATATATTAGGCATGTGTAAGTGAATAAAATTGATTGAATAAATTGAATTAAGCAATATCACATCTTTCTATTGATGATTCGATAGTTACGCATAAGTGTTATTTTACACAGGTCGGAAATTTATGACTATCCCCCGATGCTATGATCCACAAATACATTCATATAGCTATATGTTAAACGGTTGTAAAAAACGAGTAGACCAATTTTTGACGCTTTTACCTTTTTCTTTCTCGCACTAACCATCATAATTTTTCAGGGGCTATATATGATAAATATACTCATATGACTGAAAACTCTCGCCCCTTTTCCTGGCCAATGCAGCAAAACGTATGGGCCCCATGTTATAGGCGTGTCGCAACGAAATCTGTGTAATCCCGCATACGTTTCCCATGAATATGCATCTGTAGAGTTTAATGCCATTTGATTCACGATCGGGTCGTGCCACTGTGCAATAGCCCACGAGTCTCTGTCGCGTATACCAACCACCTCGCAACCCAACGACAACATGACAAAAGGTCGACTTGGGTGTTACGAGCCTTCAAATAATATATCCTCTACAACATAATAACGTACATACACATTTTATGCATATATTTAACGGTAGAAAAAAATATATTTGTAGTCAATGAGATATAAATTGTTTTAGATGCAGGACACACGCTTTTTTTTTTATATCAAATATACGTTATTATTAATACCGTTGTATTCATTAGCAGCAATTGTTTCATTATTACCATTTATTATCCGATAATTCACGAAAAGTTAACGTTATATATGGTGGAAAAAAAAAAAAAAAAAAAATGACCCCATTTGTTGTACTGTCTTAAGGTGGATTCTGACAAAAACACTATTATTACGGTGGATGCTGGTGCTTGCCTATTGCTATAAAAAAGCAAAGTTTGAAGGTGAGAATGAATGAATTAGAGTGGAAGAGAAATAGCAGTGCAAGATTTGTAGTGTCGGTGTATCTTCAAAGAATATATTCGAACAAACATTTAATTCACTAGAATTATTCTGCTATAATTGTAATAATTATTGCAAAATTCTACATTGTTCACAATTTTCCTATTAAGAATTATTGTAGCAGCAAAAATATATAGGGTGTTCATATCATAATATCCCATCTCACTTGTAATATTTTTTCGAAATATTTTGTATATTTATATATATATATATATACTTATTACATAGTAGCTAACAACCATATTGCATGCCATCTTATAAAATTAAAAATTGCCCGACACACGATATGATGCAGTGTGGTAAACTAAATGGGTATATAGCATTGGGGGGGAGAAAGAAGAGGTGTAAAACCTCCGGCGAAACGTTATAAATCGCTTTATTGCCTGTTCGGGCGTTTTTCACAAACTCAACCAAGTGAAGTTGTCGAAGCCATTTTACTTGGCCGATCGTAAATTTTATGGCTCTACCGTGTACAAGCTAACAGCGAGTAGCAAGAGATACTATATAAGACAGAAAGAGAGGATGCGCAAGTGAGTGAGAAAAAGGGGCGGGGAGGGGGTACGAAACAAAGTAGTTTTCATGCTTACTCGGGGAGAAAATGTCTTCTTTGCAACTTGGCTAAATTATTATATAGTGTCCGGCATTCATTTCCCCTTACCGTACGAAGGGTTTCATTTTAGGTTTTGTTACTTCTCCTTCTTGTTCTTTTATTCGTCTTACACATACCTTTTAGCACGTGGTATGGTGATAGACTGTTCAAATAATTTTTTACCACTCAAATATTTATTGTATGAGGTAAAGGAGCGACAAAATAATTTGCGCTTGAGGTTTCTTTGTGATTTTTTCCTGTCTTTTGTGTAAATTAAATGGCAACATACATTAAAATTTGGAGAATATTTCTCCCTTCAAATGTGAATAACAAATATATATCTCTCGGACAGAATATATTCCCCTTCCTTATTTTTTTTTTCTTGACAAAATAAGAGAGACACCTGTGTGCTGTCCTGTGTCACGTGAATGGCGCCGGTCAGTTCTCATATCAAGGGTAAACTAGGTTAATCCCCGATTGACCCAATGCACAGGTTGGTTCGTATATAGCAATACAACAACCGTATACCCGTACAAGGGAAGAGGCAAAAGGAAGGGGAAAAAAAAGCACACGGACACGAAGGAGATTCCGGTCCGGCACGCGACCAACAGAACCGCACATCGGGGTAGTGACAAAAAGGTACCCTCCGTCGCGGTCACATACGTGTATGTATGCGGTGAGTGTCAAGGTATGCCTTATACTCCTTAACATAAACTTGCCAAGTGAGAAGAGAGTAGAGTATTGTGGGTCCGAGAGATCAAGCAGCACGTTTGCACATGCTCTTTCTCTCTCACTCCTGCGCTATCTTATTCAGTATATATATATATATATATATACATACATGTGTATGTTCATCTCTCCTTTCTCTCATCCTGGGCTCGATCCTTCATGCAGTTAGCTTCCTCATGCCTTGCGCGACAGGTAGTCCGATGCAGCCCCATCACAATGCCAAGACCTGCGTGCGCCCACTGGAATTCACCCAAGAATTGTGGTAGCACCCTTCAGGTATTCAATAATACCCAATTAATTGCATCATTCGAATTTATCAAATTTATACACTGGGACAAATAACAAAATACTATTTCATTATATTGCAATCGTATATAGTTGAGGCAGTACTTACAAATATATATTTATCAGATAATCGTGTTTGAATAACATTAGTTTTTCGGTTTGCTCCTTTTGTCGGTGGATGTAAAAATAGACATATATACATGTATGTAGTATATGATGTATTATGTATATATAGTTATTGGATTGAAAATTTTGAAGAAAGAAAAAATTTATTCCAAGGTCACGGGAGTTTTGAAAGATGGATGAATGGGGGGATTCACATTGGATCTAGGTCGTACATTTGATTCATATATATACACAAGGATCCTGAGGATATCCTGTTCATAGGTGGATCGCGCGAGAAAAGAAAGAAAAAAAATAAAAACTTTTTTTTTCTTCTCATTTCCCTTCCTTTTTTTCTCGCTATACATATATATTTATAAGAGTGAATGGAATTGTGAACTGAAACCTGCCTATGCCATGTGTGTATGTGCACTTGCACTGTACCGCCCATGGTGACACCCTCTTCCGGTCTGACAATCATCATATATATACTCAGCCGGTGGCAAAACAGAACTCACAGTATACATAATACGTAACTATATACCAAAGTATGTCAATTGAAAATATTTTTCCATCGTTTAATTTAATTATCGCGCACTTTCATACATGAAATAATAATTTTGGTTTTATTGTATGAGATAATTGTAAAAATAAATAAGGTATTCCCTTTTGTAGAGGGCAATGTTGAATTTTTTTTTAAATACATATAGATATATATATATATATATATATATATGTGTGTGTGTGTGTGTGTGGTTGCTAGATGTAAGCTCGTCATTTATTTCACGTCCATCAAGATTTATCCTAAAATTCGCCGTCACACTGCATAGATCACAATGCTGCGGCATTTCATTCCCCGTTGAAGAGCGTATTGGCTTTAATCAGACACGATAGAAACTGCAGCCATCAACCCCTGTAAACGCGCATCAGAGAACCCTTCAGTCATGTACTCGTATATACAGGTATGACATATATATATATATGCGAGTGTGTGTGTTGTCGATGTTTAAGGCCGGTGCACGCGCGTTTTCAAAAAGTTAGAAAAGATTCCGTGGGAAAGAAGGGTGCAGGCAAGAGTTGGATTTCAAAAAGAAATAAAATATATACATGTCTCTGAAATGAAAGTGAAAAAAAAAAAAAAAAGGATCTATTAAAGATCGTGTGGCTGTATCAAGAGAATGAATTTAAAAATAGGGAGACATAAAAACGGCTGTCATGGTTCTCGCAAATTTTCACGGTTTTATGGAGAAAGGCGGATATATGTATAGGTATATATGGCGAATATAGATTTATATATATATTGTCTGCCAAGTTATTACGCTTTCAAAAATTTAATTTGGAAGAAAGGACCTTTTTCAATATATGGAATATGTGTGAACCTAAAGAAAAAAACGAAAAGGGTTGAAAGAAAAGGATTAAAGAGACTTTAAGGGTGGTTTGCAGGTCGTGCGGTTGTGATTTTGATAAAGAGCCGCTTGGATCAAATAAATTTTTTAAATCAACGAAAAATAAAAAAAGAAAAAAATCAAAAATAAAAATGTGGTGATTTAACATGGCACAGAGTGGACAAGTATTTTAGCTATTGTTATAAGGCAGTGTAAAAGGGTTTAATTCAATTTTTTTCTCAGGGTTGCATTGAGAAATATACATGTATACTTCATTTTTGGTTTATTTGAAAATTCACTGAAATAACCCTTTTAACCCTTTTTTTTCCTTTTGCTTTTTATAAAATTGTTTCGCACGGTATAAGAAAACAAAAATGTATGTCGCGATCACATGAGAATAGGTTTCTTTAGTATATACCTATATGAATATCTTGATAAATCACTAAAAAATGAAAAAACGTCGTTAGTTCAAACCGTCTCGTTTGTATTTTCTCCCAGTGCCGCCCATTTTAATATCAATTAATGTGCCATTTTTTCCATTTTTTAAGTTGTATATATGTATAGATTCTTCCAGGTGTTCATTTGTGCTATACTGAATCGCACATCAGTACCATTCGGTTTATTTAAGTAATTCGATCGAGAATTTTCTTTCACCAAAAAAAAAAAAAAAGAGAAAGTGTATGTATATACATATGTATACTGTCCTTCAACGGTTATAAAAAATACACACTAATGTTTTTTTTCATAGTTGGAGAAGGGAAATAATTCACGTGTGTATTTTCACCGCCATATGTCTCGAGTTTCTAGCGAAAAACATCGTGTATTACCGGCAATTCTCAGTAGTTATAAAAATAAAATGGCAGAGACAATATATTATTGTAAAAATTCCCAAAATAAATTTTTATTTTGTAATCATTGGCACAGACGGAAAAGTCTTTATTCAATTTCATTACAGCAGTTGTTAAAAAATAATGAAACGAAAACAAAAACATTGTGAAATTTCAAAGTAGATTCAGGCTATGTGTTCGAAATACAAAAGAAAAACCAACATGCGTGAAGAAGCATACGGAGAAAGTCCAAAAATTCTTAAATACATACCTATATGCCTCTAAAGAGGTAGACATATGTCATATGGTTGAGTGTAAATGCACCCACACGGATCTGTACACGTGTAGACACTGCTGTAAAGCTACACGTGAAGAAAAACTCTGAAAAATTCCCTGTCAATTGTCACTGGGACCATGCTCTCTCACTCTCACTCTCTCTCTTTTTTTCTTCTTCTTTGCTTCAGTTCAAAAGAATCTGGCGAACAGCTGATTGGGATTTTCTTGTCACGGATTATACATATGGTGTGTTTGTGGAATAAGAGTAGAAAGACAGTATTAACTATATGAAATAATAAAGAATAAAATATAGAGAAACAGTTTGAGCTACCGCATTGTTATGACAGTGAACTTTTTGTTAACTTATGCATTATAAATAACAATATAATATTACTATGTTGCTATACCATAGGATTAATAAATATGATAACAGTGTGGAAATTAATTGAAAAAATATGTGAAAAAAAAATTAGAGAAACGGCTCACTATCACTACATTTTCATCCAATACAAATATAGCAAGTTGTGTAGAGTTGAATCGCGATGTGGCGGTTCGGAAGTGAGCACAAAAGAATGAAGGGTGATATGCAACCTGTTGAGTCAGAAAATATCACGTTTTTACTAATGCCGGCTATTGCGAATAATCCGCTCACAGCGAATCGCGAATAAAAGGGAGTCGTTACATATTTTTAGCTCATTGACGACCTAACCACGCGCAACACACGTTAAATGCATATATTCTCCTGCTGCCATCGCACTTTCAAGAATAAATTATTATCCTATTTGTATATTTATTCATTATTTCAACTTTTTCAAGAAAAAAAAAACAATACCGAATAAAATAATAAATCAATACAAAATATTTGACATAAATAAAAAAAAAAAAGAATTTTTTAGCATTCAACCAAGTTGAAATGCATCGCATTCTCATGTCTTGACAACAAAAGATACCTTGAAACGCTTATAATCTCTCTATTCGTCATTCAAAGAGATGACTTGTCGATTTTTGAAGTCCGTGCTCAAACCAACCAATTCTACGAATCGCCATCCGACACATATCTATATATATATATATATATATATAAAGTGAAAGAGAATCTCCATCAATATCTCAATCTAATATACATGTCCATATTGAAGAAATGCTGCTCTATTTTACTCTAAATCAATGCATGATGTTCGCTTAAAAAATACTCATAAATAATCATTGAATTGACTTCTCCAACTGTTTGTATATTCACTCCCTCTTATCCAATAAATATATATCGACAGACTAAAATGAAAGTGTGTTTATCCATGAAGGCAGCAACAAGCAATATCACTCGAACGATCCACCGGAGATTCGGACCGATGCACCAGCGTATTTTCACCGATGAACAAACAAGAGACCGCGCACTCAGTGAGACGAGACATCAAATGAGAAAGAGAATAAGATATGGAACTCTTGAGCTAAATGCGCTCGTCGACAGTATGCACAAGCGTTCGATATTGGTTATAGATGCGTATACACACGCCAGCATCTGCCTGTGTATGTCTGTCTACTTGTGTGTATATATAATGCTTATATACTATATATGTATACCAACTATTCACCGTGTTATGTACTAAAGTAACAGAGAAAGAGAGTGAGATTGAAGGCACGTTACATGGAGGAAAGGCGAAAGAGAAAAGAATAAAAAAAGATGAAGAGAGAAAATATCGTCAAACGCTCCTAAAGTTTGCGCTTCCCAGGCTCACGAGATGCACCTGGTCCCTCTCTCGGTGCACGGCGCCGCGCTCCACCTTTTCTCTTTCTCTCTGTATCTATCTATCTTGCTTTCTCCTGCTCTAACCCATGACCAAGAAGATATGCTTTCGTGAACCTGAATAGCCATACGGCCCAGGGCCACACTCTCAATAGAGAATCCCGCAGTGCCCGTCCCATCGTTCCAGAGATTTATCTGACTACGGCCTTCGGGGGTTGATGTCAACGCTTTTCTTAAATTCCATTTGCTCTTGGAACTAGATGATGATCGACCGGATGCACAGTGCGTCATCCTCTTGGAAATTGATTCTCCGTAAACGAGTACCATATATGTATATATGTGAGGGTGGTCGTGCAAGTTTTTTTTGTATATCTTTCAAAGGAAAAAAAAAATATGTCATTGTGAATTTAATATACAGTAAAGTAACAAAGTTTAGAGAAAGAAAAAACATATTTTTGTCCTAAATTATGTGCAGTATGTATTGAACTAAATTGACTGACGATGTATAAATTCGATGGTCAGTGAAATTAATTTGATAAATGTACTCAATATACATGTATATGCATATGATGTATGTACCCCTCTGGGTACAATGAGTGTGTAATCGACTTTACTCCCCTCTCAAGATGGATTTACGCAAGAGTCTCAACTTGCTCATTATATGTAGAGGGTGGACCATATGGCGTTATGGTTGTTCTTTATGCATCTAAAACCGTGAAGAGTTATATATATATATATATATATATATATATACATACATACATATTCGTCTGGATTTGCAAGAGCTCGGTCCCTGAGAACAGGAACTTCGCATATGTCGATTCGATGCACTAACTCTCCTTGTCGCATACAAATTTATTACTCAACCATGTAATTAAATAAATTAAATAATCTCATTATGATATATATATATATATATACATTTGACAATTACTATAGACTCAAGTTATAAATTAAAATTTGGTAATTTATTTCATCGAAAATAAATACATAGATATATGGCAAGAGAATATAATGGACAAAGGGGAATGTGGGACTGTATGATATAGACGGGGATGAAGAGCTCTCAGATTTACTTCGCTCCCTTTTACCTCGTCGGCTATAACGCAAGGATTATATCACCCACCTATTTGTAAGTATATACATTGTATATACGTTAACCCGATAACTCGTCTCCGCCCATGAGAAAGTGAGAGACAAAACGGAAAAGTTTTCTGTGGCGTTAGTTAAACTTTCTTGCACGTGACCTGCCTCACATCAGTCTTCTTCATATATGAGTTATGGATTCGAAAAAGCTTGAAGAAACGATGGCGTCATGGGGCGAGAGCATATATATATATATATATATATATATATATATAACGAAGTAAAAGTCAACTGAGTATATATTCACTGCAACATTTTCTGTTATAATATTTTATCCCTTGAATCTATGGGGGTCCATGCAAATCCAATCTTGGTCCATTTGTATATGAATTTCCATTTAATTTCCTCAGGGCATTCATTTATTTATTTACTTTTTTTTTTATGTTTGCTCTTGGTTTTGTAATTCTCATTTTTTATTTGTTCGAATTTTTGCTTGTATTCTCAACGAAACATGTTCACGTGATGGTGTATATATTTGAATGTATACAGATATGGACGAGAATCAAGAAAAATATAGAAAAAAGCTGCATCGTCACGTTTACATATACAGCTGATGTGGAAAAGAGTGTTTGGAGAATGATCGTGAACGTGAGGATGCAACTCATTATGACAGCTGTCTTTCACTGTGGGAAAAACTCGACTGCATATCAATGCTTATACCACAATATATATATATATATATAAAATTTAATTTATCCAAACACGAAGGGTGAAAGAGTCAACAAAAATCAGTGAGCCATCGATGGTAAAATATTTTTTGCTATGTTCAATAGTAACCAACACATGACTACTATATGAACATGTTTAATTTATTGGTATGTTTTAAATTTTATTTTATTATTATATTTGTTGCGAATATATAATATGTACAATATTTGAATCAATTAATTTTGTATTTCTATATTACAAGGGGAAATCCGTGTTTTTTAAAATATCTATAGTTCCATCTTTTTTCTTCAAATTGAGAAACCAAATTGGAATGACAAACAAACGACTCATCTTTCAATGGAGATCAATTTTATTAAAAATATTGGATTGCATCGAGTTGTGCCTCATTATAATAAATGAATATTTGAAAAGATGTATATAAACATAAACGATGAGAGCATCAATTTGGTGGTCGAATACGCTCATGCGATCGTATATAGATAGAAGTTGCTTCGAGAAATCGGGTCCCACACAGGCTTGGTTAAGTGCCGAGAGAGAACATATGGTCCATGGAGAGCAGTACCAGTGTAAACGACGCACATTGGTTGTGAGAGACTGCGAGAGACTCGTAATCTCGCTATTTATCACAGGATGCGCGGGGTGTGTGAGCGCACCACTGCATCCAGTCGAGATGTTCGAAAACAATAAACTGTAAGGGTTAATCCTTGCGTAGTTTTTCCAATGGCCGCCATGGTTTATGGATAAGAGAGCGAGACCGTATGTGTTTCGCGCGCTCCAGACCGGCAATTAGATTCTTCTGGCGATCGTAATTGCGCTGGTAAAATATATAAAAAAAAGCTGTATGTAGAATAAGGAATAATATAGGAGGTTATAGCAAGGAATAGATGGTTTGGTTAAGCTGTAATTAATTTGCAATAAACGTTTCAATCTATTTTTTTTTTCGGATATTTATTATTATTTATCAATTAGCTATTATTCTGAAATCGTATGAACATTTGTACATGTGTTTTGCATCATGAGGTACTTGTGTATGGCGTCGTCAAAATACATAATTCACAATGTATTCACACATCGAATTTTTTTTTATTTTCTTTATTTATTGTTTTTATTTATTTTATTATTACTTATTACTCTTTTTATTTTTTTCTTTCGCTATCATTTCTCATTTATTTATTTATTCATTTGTATCTCTTTTTTTTTTGTCATATCGTGGCCGCCGTGACCATTTCACCATGTATACATAAAAGGAATAATTTTTTTTTATTATTCATCATTTAAGTCCAATTTTAACAATTTTATTATGTCGATCAAATAAAATTTTTTCGATATTTCCATTTGCAAGAATATATACTTTGTTCTTATTACTTTTGTATTGTAATATCGATTTGATATTACGATTGATATATTAATTGCACACATACAGAAGTTGGGACAGAAAATAATAATGATCAATTATTATTTTAAAAGTGTGTAAATATGTAAAATTGTCGCTAGCATATTTTTTTTTCATTCGATATAATTGATTGTGATAACAATGTCAAACTCTTATGTGAAACATTTTTTTTTTATTCGACACACTCTGTATATTGCCGCAACTCGGATTTACTCAATACATAATATTCTCACAACGTTGAATCAATTTTACTGTCAATATTATCTTTATATCCGAGTGATATACATATATAAAATGATACTAGCCGCCACGCAGCTCGTTTATTGGCATCTCGTATTCTCACTTAATTAATCTAGAACTTATAT
>CAJUYH010001253.1:21174-50837 GCA_910591685.1 Galerucella tenella | reverse complement strand
TATATATATATATAGTCACAATAAGTCAACGTCAATAAAATCTTGAAATACATGTGAATATTGAATTAGTAGGATCTCCTTATTGTTAATTAAATAAACATCCAAATAACAATCGTGAAAAATAAATAAAAATGCAACCTGGACACCCAAAACGATACTCATATTAGAGCATCAATAAGACCAAACTGTATGTTATGTATAATATTATCAAGCATTTTACTTATCACCGCAATTACAATATAATTATATACCTTTATCGATGCATGTGTATATTTGTGTATACATATATATGTATATATATATATATATACCACTACTCTCGAAAATTCAACGGACATATCCACCAGTGGAATATATTTCTGTTTACTCGACGAATTCGAAATTTCTTGTTGGCGCCAAACGATCGCAGTTGGTAAGTGTATGAACCAATCACAGTATAGCCAATAGAACAGGGGCATAACCTAATTCTATAGCCGATGACGGATGATCACAATTGATCACAATACTTTACAGTCGTTTACATTTTTTGTCAACTGCGTTTGAAGTATAAAACGACTGGTGAAAACAGTATTTATATTATTGATATTAATCGTGAGTAAAATAACACTTTACAAATGAAGATAAATGAAAAAAATATGGTTTCATTTGCTACGTCCGCTACACCGGTGGACCGAGAGGGATGGTTAAATAAACGGGGTGAAGTAAATAAGGGTTATCAAAAACGATGGTTCGTCTTAAAAGGTAATATTCTATTTTACTTTGATCGCCGTGGTGATAAAGAACCAGTGGGAATGATTGTTCTTGAGGGGTGTACTATTGAATTGGCCGAGGACGAAGAGCAATATGGATTTAAAATTGTATTTCATGGACCAAACAACAGAAGCTATGCACTTGGAGCGGAGTCACAGGTATATTAATTATAAAGATCAAATACAATAATATCTTTATATGTTTTTAATAGTAAATAGACTTATAAGAATGTTACTTTCATATTCAGGAGTCTATGGAACAGTGGATGAAAGCATTAGCTTGCGCGAGTTATGACTATATGAAATTGATGGTGGCTGAATTGCAACGACAACTCGATGCGGCCGAAGAGGAGAGTTCTGAACTTGCTGATGTATCAGATTCACCAAAACCGCCCCCAAGAACACGACACAATCCATTTAATAGGCCTGAAACACATCAACGTTCGCAGAGTGTAAGATCAGCACCAGGACGACAGGAGAATATTCCGCGAACACGATTAACATTTAAAGAACTTCACACGGCTTACGGCCGACGAATTTTATCAGATATAAGTGAATGGAAGCACACAAAACGATCGGCCGAAGCGCCACTCATTACTTTTTAATTGCCATCTTAATGCAAATCTGTTTCTTAATCTTCATATTTGACTATTGTGTATATGTATCACTGTTGATACTTCTCTTTTTCTCTCTTCTTCCCTATAATCCAAAGATAATAAGAAATGTTGTTGTATATAATTTAAGTGGATTGCCAAGGTATCCTCTATTTATTTTTTTCAAAATCACAGGTGTAAAATAATGTAATTATAATAATACCTTCCAGCTGGCCTTATAGAAAAGTTACAGAATATGTGTGGGATAAAGGGAATGCATATGAATATTGTATAAGAAACAATTCTATCAGTATAGTAATCAAATATTTTTTCAGTTATCCAATAGCACTGGTCTATTCTTTTATTGACGATAAAATCAGAAATGAAATCAAGGCATAAGTAAATAAAACAAAAAAACATTTATTCCCTGATTCTTAATTGCCTTGTGATATTTACACACTCGTATTTATCGAAATATAAATTATTATATAATAAAATGTGATTTACATTATTATTCAATAATCCATTTGCATGTTTGCAGTCTTGTTAGTATTTAATTCACTTTCTATCTATGTGCAAAAGAAATTAAAGAATATTTCTTATTTAAATTTAAACACACCCTTTTTTCGTGCGTCTCCAGGCACATGTCGAGCACCAAGTAATAGTCTGGCTTTATCCTCCTCGTGTGGCGCCGTTTCTTCTTGAGGTCCTCTCGGTTTTATCTGCAACTTTTGCTTAATTGCCTGACTCAATATAACGCGTCTGGAATCGCTTTTCATTGCTAATAAGAGATCGAGCCAAGTCCAAGTGACATTGTGATACTCTAGAGTTGGTATAACTAATGCAAAGTCCCGAACATCCTCAAGATTCTTTTCCTTATTACCCTTATACGATACGCGCACTGGTACTTCTGGTATTTTTATATATATAAATAATTTATTTTTATCCGCACGCTCTTTCATTTTTTCAACGTCATCGTGACGCTCCATAGGAACATAAAACGCTGAATCTCGCTGTGGCGCCGGTGGCTCTTCTATTCCATCAGGATCGCGCTCCGGAAAACAAAATTTGAGCATTGTATTGAAAAATTTCTTTGTCAAACCAATTGTCAATGGTACAACATTAATTTCAAAATGTTCTTTAACTGAAATTCCAGCTACTGGGGCTTTTTCACGGCAAAATACACGCAATGATCTTTTTCTATCCACTGGCATGTGACTTTGTAGTTCAGTAGGCGTAAGAACTTCCGTGTAAATTTGATTTGGTAAAAGATTCGTCATTCGGACATACCCAAGCTCTAAAAGATGCTCAACCGAATCATCGGTTTTACTTGTTTTAGTGTAAAGAAAATTTGTAAGTATGAGATCGGCAATGCCAAGCTGGCCATCGGCATCAGTCAAGCGCCATTGCGCATGCTTGAAACAAATTTCTGCAGCTCGAGCCACTGCTGCGGGTTTATCTTTTAATGATGCTGAAGCCACCGCGGGTGTTGTTGTCTCTTTATAACAATTCAACATAACATCAAGCTCTTCAGCGCGTGCACCAAGCTGTTCTTTACATTCAAATACCCTCGCCTCGAGCCGTTCCATTTCAGTAACAAGCTCAGGTGTTGATTCCTCCGCCAAAGCTTTCTGCACCAAATACGTTTCACGTTCAAGACGCCTCAATTTTGCTACTAGACCTCGAACTGTATTTTGTAACTGTTGGATAGGCCGCTTTTGATCCTCAACCGAATGCAATTGCAACTGAAAACGCATTCGTTGAAGTCGTTCCATCGCCTCCTTTCTTCTAGGCTCCACATAAAGCAAAAGATTGTTTACAACATCTAAAATCATCGCATATTGAAGTGAATTTGTGCATACATCTAAATCATGATGCATCAAAGTAAATGCATCGGCCGCAGATAAATCTTTACGCTCCCATGGTGTGACTTCTTCACCTGGTGGCGCTGGAACTTCATCCAATTCCGTTGCGTCCAATGTTTGGCCATAGCCAACGTAAAAAAATTCACATTTACATCGTGATACAATTCTTTGGAGTTGATGCTGCAAACCACCGCCACCACCCACCGTTTGAGTAACAACACCACCCACACTTTGACCAGATCCGACAAGTGCTGGTACATCAGGCAGACCCGAAATAACCGTTGAATCCTTCTCCTGAATATTATCTAAACTCAACCACATGATATTATCATCGATATTATCATCGATATTTGCATTTACTGTTGCATAATATTGCATACATTCCAGCGACCCAACCCAAGTTGTCTTGGAAACAAGTGTACGTTCACGCCACACTGGTCTGTGTACACGTTGAAGTATTTCTGCCTTTGCCGCTGATAATATAACATAACCGCGTGTTTCAATACCTTTCAAAAGTACCTGACTATTTACAAGAGCAATTAACCAATTTTTATAAAGTACATCGTCCTGATGACATGCGGCAAGTCCGCGCAGTTGTTGTCCGCGTGTTTGCACTGATAAATCATCACTGAACGCCACAGGTTTATTTGCTGCTTCGGCAATAAGTCTTTGTAACATTCCAGCTGCTTCACCTTTATGACTTTTGGTAGCGCCTGTTGGTGTTGCTGTTGATGCCACCACTTGAGGTGCCGGTGTTGCCGAATTTTCCACTACTCTTGAGCGATTCTTTTGCGGCGTTAAAATTGATTCACGATGAAATCCTTTCAGCGCCGCAGTAGATAGATTTTTCTTTAATTGCTGAGTTTTTATGAAGGAATCGAATAGAGCAAATGCCACATCACGATTTGTTTTGGTCCAGGCGCCTTTGAGATCTTGTACGACGAGTCGATGTGTCGGCGTATCACCACTCAAACCAGTTACCAAAGCTTCTCGACCATAGCTAACACGCGCTACACTGAGACAATAACATTTTTCTACGGGTTGACGTAATGATGTTGATTCCTCTTCCTCTTGAAGTGAACTCTTTAACCAAATTTCAGCATCGCTCAATTCACAATTCATATAAGTGATGGACCATTCGGCGCGTGGCCGATGAATTAAGCCATCATCCACTGGATGCAATGCTAAATTGTGTTCAGACGAGCATGTAACTCTACCGCCAGTCACTTCAAATCCACGTTGCATGGCAAATGACATCCAATAACTCACATGAAATCGATGGAAAGTTAGAGTAAGCCTGACTCTTCTATAATGTCTACTCAATTGTTTTTTACGTGGTCGTGTATTTATGAATAATCGTCCTTTACGCGTGGGTCTAGTAGCTCCTGATAATATCAATTTCAAATTCTCAAACCAACGCAATGTGCTACCGTACAATACTGCAGTGGGTGCACTTGTTGATGTCGGCGAACCAGTAGGTTTTGTTTCGAGCGTCAAACTTACATCAAGATTTTGCGAACGAAAAGCACGAAATGAATCGTGCTCCTGATTACTCGAATATTCGGGTAGCCGATCTGGTGCACAGGGTATTGCTGCATGATGATCGCGCGGATCACCGAGACAATCCCACGCCAATTTAATAGACAATTTTACATTTGGTAAATGTAGTAATCGGCAATCATCGTATTTACTTGCAGTACGAACATAAACATCTAAATCACCTTTAACAATTATTTTTCCTAGTGTCCAATCAAGTTCCAATCCCGACCAAGTAAGTTCCATCTCCTCAGTAGTATTGTATGGATCCAATGAGGCATGCAGAAGAACTGTGAGTTGTTTGACACAGAGAGTTAGTCGTCCGTGAAGTGCCAATCGCATTTTATCCCAAAATGGAAGTGGCGGGCTTGGATCGCGCGACGGATGAATAATTTTTTCAAAGCTCAAATTACACTGAGCAATCACTGGTTCCCAACACGGTCCAAAGGCGTATCGGAATTTATTAATATCCCAATTTAAATCGTGATAATACTTGAGCGAAGTCATTCCACGTTCCACCACAATGTCAGCCCACGGTATACCAATTTTTATTCTAACAGTACGTCGTGCACGCTGTGGTGCAAACGCTTCAGCGCCAGCAAGTTTACCCCAAATACTTAAGCCTTCGACAAGTAGAAATGGCTGTGGAAAATCGCGCAATTGTAATTTCCATTCAGCACACTTGACTGCAATCCATCGAACCCACAGTGTACTAAATTCAAGACCATCCTCAGGCCACGGTGATTCAGTGTCCATTTCAGCAATTGCTGCAATCGCTTTCTCTGTATCGTTTATTGATGGATCCGCGAGTGCAATTATTTCTACATCTTGCATTGTCCAGGCAAATAATCGAGTTCTTCCCGGCCCCGCCCGTTGCATTTGCCGCCATCGTTGAACATATATTTCAGCATTTTTCTTGTTGAGACTGGCATAAAGTTCTTCAACTTTTCCCTGTGGCAATAAAAGATGGGCTCGGCACAATTCTTGCACTTTAGCATCAAGCATTGCCTGACGCTTCAAACTTTCTTTATATTCATCCTCCAGCAATTCATAATTATCTCGTAAACGCACCTCAAATGGATCATCACTAACCTCAAAAATCCATTCTTTTATTTTGATCACCAAATCGCATGGCAATGGTTTTACCTTTGATAAACCAGATGAGTGAATTTCTTTTAGCCATTTTCTCACACTCAACAGTTCATTTTGAACAACTTCTGTGAAACAGTGCTCATGTGGAAAACATGCTTTTGCCGATTCAATCGTCAATGCCCATGTTTCATTCCATTCTAATTCAAATCCTTCATTTATTTGTCGTTCGAGTCTCACCTCTTTACTATCATTCAACTTCACAAGATCAAAACCTTCAATGGTAATAATATCTGCCATATCTAATGAACCACGTAAATAATTTAAACGCCATTCACTCTCCGCATATCGCAATTGATCTGATGATAGTTCAACAAAATGTATTTGTGTATCAATTGTTACTGTTATTCCACCAGTAGCCAATAAATTGAACGATCGTTTAGGTTTCGATGTATCAGCAGTCGTAGCTGAAGTAGTCAATATCCCACGAAAGTTCGCCGATTCCATCCACAATTGTAAAAGTCGTAAATGAAGATTTGGACTCCATGCAAGATTGCTACCATCCAGACTTATATTAATTGAATCCGTAGTCATTGCACCTTTACACTTTCGAATTAATAAAAATGGTTGTTTCAATGCTTGAGCATGTTCACAAACAATTGGCTCATTTTTATTTAACGTAATTGCACAAACGCCTTCAGCAACGCCAACAAAGCGTTTAGGACTGTGCTCCATACTCGCTGAATCTAAACGCATCATCACTGACAATTCATTTTCCGCAATGAAGAACAGATTACAATTCGATACTTTGAGATTAAATTGCAATGTATTGCGCTTCAATGTTCCAGTTGGTTTTATCGTGGACGGTCGCCGATGTTCGTTCCAATACATGATAGCTTGCTCGAGAAAACGTGCGAATTCAAGGCTCCATTCAGTTCGCAAAGCATCAAGAGCGATTCCAACTGCATTTGGATGTGTTGTAGCAACAAGTACACCAACAGATAGTGGGTTACCCCAATGATGTGATGGTTGAGGGATACCAGCGTCTGTGCCATTCAATGCACAACGTAACGATTCAATCATCAATTTCGTACTCCAGTCTTCCCGATTATCCGCGAGTCGATTGATGGATATACTCATATGGGATGCACCGCACGATGCTTCTTGCACATCGGGAAGTCGTACGATAAGTGAACCATCGTGCAACTCAGTTGTTGATTGTATTTCGAGCCATGGGAATTTAGTTTTTGTTGTCATATCAACATCAGGCATTTTTATGTTTTTATTTTTACATGGTAAAATTGATTCCCAATCGCGATGATCGTAAGTTACATAGAGACTATTTAGTAATGTCTCGACTCTCAAAACGTCTTCTTTCATTTTTGATTCAATTGACAATGAGCGCAATGATAAAACTGGCATTTTTCCTTTCACCGATAATCCTTCAATGTTGACTGCAAGATGAAGGTGGAGACCTTCTGGTTGAAATTTAGCATTTATCTGGAGATTCTTCATAGTTCCCTCGAGCCCAGCTAATGTTCCATCCTCGCGACCAATTATTACTGATGAAGTACCCATTTTAAGTGTGAGATTCTGTAACACAAATTCAGCAGTTACTCACCGAGTTTGATTTCTATTATTTTTTTTTATTATCATGAGGAATACTTTGCCTTTTTGTTGGATATTTAGCGAGACACGTATAGTTGTTACATACCTTGGGCAATATTGGTGCTAACCTTGCCAGAAGGTTCTCAGAATATCCATGTGTTGGTGAATCATAAATTGGTGCGGATGGTGACAACGATTTTCTGTCCCTTACAAATTGGATAAGGTCTGCTCCACCTGACCCTTCTGTTTGTGTCACGCCGACAAATAATTTCTATAAATAATATGAGAGATTCCCCGAAGCAGATCCAGATGATAAGATAATTGAATCACTTGACGCGATTGAAATCAATGCCGAATTTTTTTTTGTTTTTTGAAGGGACAGAAAATTCACTATTGTCATATTAAATAACAGTGCTTGGAAAAACATTTGAAAGCACACACTAATGTTTATACACGCTATTATTAAAGTTACATAAACAAAAAAATAATAAAAGGTATCGATTTGCGAATGTAAATGAAATTGAATACCTCAACCGCGATTTCGCCTTGTGCTTTTAAAGTTGCCTCGACAGTACCAGCAAAACTGATTTGCGACAGACAAGCATCGGACGCATGACGTAAAAGTTTCATAGCACCGCCAGTTACTGTAGCCGATGCTAATAGAGTTCTAGCACCATGGACAACACTACCATCGAGACTGAGACTTTCAGCGCTTCCATTTGCCAGCCAACCGTCACCCAATGCCAATAAATTTAAGTTTTCCACATGAACTGCCATAAACTAAAAGAGAACACGAAAATATCAAAATATATTTCACAGATAATATATAAACTAAATAAATAAATGAATGTGTACATGAAGGAAAAATAAATTACTTGGACAAATGTGATTATGATTGGTGGTATTTTTTTGTTCCTGAAGTCGAATGGTTGATCATGTTCCTTTTTCTCCACACGTGGTCCTGCTGGAACATCTTTGTTTATTCTAACATCGTGCATCACGACTGCAAGCAGTTTTGCCACATCGCTGCTGAATAAACTGCTTCGAACTGTGATCTCCTCGATTTCCTTAGTTCATTGTATATGAATTTTATTTAACATTTGAAACTTGTATATTAAATGTATTGACAGAATTTCATTATTTACCACTGTAAATCCATTTTTGGCGACAATCACTTCACGTAGGATAAAATAAGGCAAAGAAATGTGTCCCACACGAAGATGAATTTTGTATCGTCGTTTCACAAGCCATGCCAAGCCTCTTGGAAGAATCCTATTGTCAATTTTATATTATGAGAATAAATGTTATGAATAATTGCAAGTAATAGACACAAGTATATAAAGCTTTACCATGTGAAACTGCAATAAACTATGAAAATGATGAGGCAAATAACTACTATCGGAGTCATTTTGGCAATTATCATTTAGAAATTTTTCCATACTCCATATTAGTTAATATATTATTTCGTGTTTTAATTAATACAAGTGACATCATAGCTAGAAAGTGACATTTCAAATTGGGACACCCAGGCTGTGATAAATAAAATCAGCTACATAATGTTTCCACATAAAAATTTAGTGACACAAATATATTAATTGCATTTATATGACGATAAATGAAAAAATCACCGACAAAATATTCATATATTTGTATTTATTGCCGGAACACTTGTGCAGAATCAAATTTAGGTTGGATTCGAGTGTTACAACACCATGGCCGCGAATACATTCACTCCTGTCGATCAAACAGATTACTGACCATATCATTTATTGCCTTATATTTTTTGTTCGATTACCTCTGTGATATGTAAAAACATGTGCGAGCACCATAATAATAAACGGGAATAATTTTTTTAAGGTGAGATGACTGAAAATGATGTGGATATGAAGGAAAAGGAAGAGAAACCACAGGAAAATAATGCGGCAAGTGAAGTTGGTGAATTTCCTAAAATTCGGGAGGGTGATTGGATGGTAAAGTGGTCTCGCATTTATAACCTCATTCGCGATACTTATTCGCAAACCATTAATATAATTACAAATAATACGTTGTTGTAGTTAAAACCATGTGATGCATATTGGGCGGAATACAAAGGTTGTAAGTCTATTAGTTCTCGATTCTATCAAAATTTTTATTATGGAGAAACGTTAAATTGTTCTCAGTGGAAAGTTGATTATGAAAATTGCGAAAAATGGAGGAAAAAAGATGATGATATAGCATATGTAAGTGTTCAATGTATGTATCAGAAATATCTTCTTCAAATCGATTATCTTTTTTATATTTTCCACAGGATGAATTGTTGGCGAGTGAAAAGAAACGAAGATGGGGACGTTTAAAAGCGCATGTTACAAACGATGTTTGGGTGCGAAGAAAAGCACCGCCATCTGATTGGAGTGAACCATTACCAGGCTGGATAGCTAACCGGGACACATCGACATTTTTATCATTAAAACAAGCAGCAATTGACGAAACAGGTGAAGCTCCCCGAGTCGACACATATATACCATCATGTACAATACTTTAGTACGAATTTTTTTACTTTATCCGAATTAAATATATTCGTTACAAATTTTAGTAAAATATATTGATAGACATCGATCTGTGTCATTGCATTTATTTGTTTATTCTCTCTGTTAAGCTACAAGTAAATTAAAATTAATTTGAATAAAATAATTCTATTTTTAAATAACGCGCGTGACATTTGATATATGCGTCGGTAATGGAGAATACGGTTGGTAGATGACATTTTCAAAAGGCATCAAGTGTTTACCTCTCCAACGTCGTGGCGCCACGTTCAATTCAAATATGGCGATCGTATTGCATCCCACTTCTCTTTCGGGAATGTAAACAATACACAAAAGCACTGAAGAAATCGGAAGAAAATTAGGATAAAGATCTTATCGATCGATATACGTATATTTTCTGGTGAAAACGTGTGCTGTAATTTAATCGGTACGCCAATTGCCCAAGAAGAAAGCAACCAATTCAATATTACATTTTATACATATACATGAATGTATAATAGAAGCCAGTGCACAACTTTACGGAGTCACGTCGGCCCATGCGCAGTTAGAATCTCTTGTCTAATACCGTAACAACCGTTTTGTCTATACAATTCGCGTGGAGGGAGGTACAAATGTTGGAGGAAAGGGAAGAGTGAACAGTAGGCAATAAGAGTAAATAAAAAGAGGCGAGTCTCCATACCGGGAGATACAAGTTGCACGCACAATTGATATCATACCTATGATAACACAATTTTGATATAAATTGCTTTTCGTTCTGTTTTTATTCTTCATCTCTTTTTGCTAATTCGAACGTGTAAACAGATAAACATTATGACACATCGTTTATGTTTGTGTTTTAATGAGTGACGCAACCGAAAGTACAAATATCGCATATCACATAGAGAGTATTTTTGCTATCGAACGCAAGAAAGAGAGTGGGAGCGAGAAAGCGACAGATAGAAAGAGATTATTATCAGACATCTCTTGCGGAAGTAAATTAACAAGATAAAAAATTGGAGTATTTTCAGGTAATATATGTTGCAATAGACAATTGATTGTTATGGATTATTTCGAAATGTTTGACGAAAATGTTGATTTACTGGTTGGATCTTTTATTTTTTTCCTCGCCGTTTAAGGTGAAAAATTTAACAGAGAATTAAAAAATCATGGCTATGAATATGGATGACGGTGGATATTTGGGTGCCTATAAGCGTTTCTTCATTGATTTCGTCGAAAGAATGAATCCTGACGATCAACTGCCGGTTAAAATGACAGGGCATGACGTAACTGAGGATGAGATGGTTGGAGAAATTATTGACATGACACTTCAGTACCTAAATCAAAAGTATGTTAATTTATATATCACAAATTCTAATTAAATTGATAGAAAGAGTCGTAATTGATGGTGAGGAGGTAAAATATTGTAGAAACAATTTGACTAAAGAAAAATGTATGGTAACACGTTGTCTTTTAGATCATTTGTTCATGTTTTATTTAAACAATGAGTAAATAGATAAAATATAAGGTGTGTATGGGTCCATGTGTCGCACGTGGAATTCACTTATTGTAGTAAAATCATGCGCGTGCGCTTCGCGTAACGTCAGAGAATGAATAAAAAATTATTTTTAATACAGCACGGCCACGCCCTTCATGCGAAAATTTGTGCGAATAATATTTTGTTTTGACATTTTATTTCAGAGTAACAGAAACATGAGATATCAAAAAAATTTGTCTCTTCCTGTTTATTCTATCCTTTTGAAATACCTTTTCGCTACTTGATCACTTCGTTCATGAGACATTACCTTCAAACAAATAATATAAAAAAAGACAACAATTAATACAACTTCTTTGTGTCACGCTCATATTACAATTTATTTTACTCACTAAAACTACTCCATGCTCTGTAAAATCATATCTTCGAATTACTTTATTGCCATCCTCAGTGATGGAAATTGTTATCAAACTGTCTGCTTCCAAAGTTGTCGTATTCTGATAATTATTTGCGATAGATATTATTAGGAAGATTCATCATAAGTGTTTTATGTTAATAAAAAAATGTTATTACTTTCAATACAACACCCGAAGGCATCGTTTCTATGTATTCTGTGCCAATAGTAAACACCAAAATTTGAGTTCTCATCATTGTAATACTCTTTACTGTCCATTCATCATCATTCTTTGTAATTTCTAGCCGTGGATTTGATATTGTCATCATTTTACGAGCGATGTATGGAACTCCTTGATAAAAACAATACAAAAATTTCAATGCAGATAAGAAAAACCAACACATATATAAATGGCATGATAATGCTGATAATTTTCAAAGAACCACAATGACATATTATATGTCTTTTATCATTTGTATTTACCTAAAGTTCTGAAATACTCATCAATATTTTCACTTCGTTCATGCTGATACTTGCCGACAATCTGTACCATTGTTCAAATGAGGTTAGGAACACGGTAGATCGTGTATATATATATATATATATATATATATGAATATAACTGTATTGTGATACCTGTTTGATTGATCCAAAAAAAATCAATGACAATATGTAAGCTGATATCGTATAAATAGTTCTTAATGATTGCATAAAATATATATTTTATAACTTAACCAACTTACAGAAGTAGAGTGCAGTAAAATAGAACAAGTTTTACACACTCGATCGCGTCATCGATGTTCGATCAACTGACGAGTATTTACCCAACATGATTTTTATTTCTCAAGATATGTCTATAGATGTATCCCTGTCATTAGTCATGAGTATTTTTAATCACTACAGGTTATCATTTTGATTTTAGATAATAATAACACACAAGTAATCACACCCAATTAATAAAAATAAATAATTATATTAAATAGATTATTTTTTTTTTCTTTGATTTCAGATATTGTCCCCCGAGTCTACAATCACATTTAGTTCACGTAGTAATTGAGGAGATGCAGACAATATGCAGACAGCAACCGGAGTACTGCGGCTTGAAACCACAAGACAATAGTAAGAAATATTGTCCTACATGTTTTTGAATGTGAAATCAGTTGACAATTTTGAAATTATCCGATAATATGCGTGATGTTTTGTTGTAGCTTATGCACCGTTGAGGCTGATGCAAGCGGTAACACGCAAGGTGAATGAAATATGTAAGCGTTACTTGGAAAACAGTAGACTTGCTTTGCTACCACCGCCGCCCTCGAAACCACTTCCAATAGTCACGGCGTGTGCAATAAGAAATAGTCGTAGAAAAATGGAGGATCGCCACGTTATATTGCACGATTTAAATTCTATTTTTAATATGAAGGTAAAGAATAAATGTTTGAATAAAAACCAAATCTGTGAAAGAAGGTAACAATTATATTGAGTGATTGTTTTAATTTGCAGGATGAATGCGCAAATTATTACGCAGTATTTGATGGTCACGCGGGTGCGGACGCTGCGGTTTATTGTGCTGCACATCTTCATCAGTATTTATGTGACAGCGTTCATTATCCTACGGATATGGAACGTGCGTTGCGCGATGCTTTTGTCACGACTGACGCATATTTTATACACAAATCAAAGAGACACGTAAGCCATTTATGATTGACGCAATATAAAAGACAAATAGGTGAATGGCAATTAAAGAAACATCATCTATAATCAATTTTTCACTTCTGTTTTTTTTTTCTTTTAGGGTTTGTCGAGTGGAGCCACAGCTGTTTGCGCTGTGATTTTTAAACGAAAGCTTTACATTGCATGGGCAGGTGATTCAGAAGCGGCTTTAGTAACGCGAGGAAACGTTCAACAGCTTGTAAATCCTCACAGACCCGATAGAAACGTGAGTGAATCACGATTAACTTCTAAGAATATGATCATAAAGAACAATATGTTCATATTTATCACTAGTTTTTATCCATAAACGCGGTGTATCATTTCTTGGTGGTATGTTTGGATCGATATAAATAAATCTTCGATCATGTAGATTTTTAAATGTTAATCCTCGCTTTGTATCAATTGTCGGTTCATAATTCTTCGTTTCATTTAATTTTGCCTGTCCCGTTTTCCAATTGTAAAATGCCAGATCTGTTACATGGGGTATAAGACGTTTTTTTCCGTGAAAAAATGGGCGCCAACATTCTTTAGCAAGTCTGTCAGCATAATCAATGTATCCTGAAATATCAGATTGATTTTTTAATCGTACTCGCACAAATACTATGGTTGAAATTATTCCTAAACGATTTGATCTCTCGCGTAATGACAATTCAATTTGTAGCGGATCCCGCGGCTCTGCTAGTTCCGAATCCTGAATGTATGGTTTGTAGGCAGGATTTAAATAACTTTTTATTGCATGTCGCCGAATGTAAAACGATTGTCGATCCAATGTTTCGCCGGCACTTCGATAACCCAATTCGGCAATCATTCGAGCAGTCGATGTACTTTTTAAGTAATAAAGATCGGCAGGATTTACCAATGAATCAAGATAGTCCTCGTAAGACTCGTAATTTGATAGATATTTATCGGCGACTATTTGCACATTTTTTTGCGCCATCATTAATTGATTTATCTATTTATTACTTCAATGAGTTATCGAAAATATTTTCAAGGTTACATTATCTGAAAAATTGACAAATGAATGAATTATTTTTCCTCTTTTTTTTCTTCAATTGCAGGACGAGAAAGATAGAGTTGAAAAAATGGGTGGGACTGTGATGCATTGTGGAACGTGGCGAGTAAATGGTAATCTGGCAGTATCACGGGCAATAGGTATGTAAAAAATATCAATGAAAAACAGTGCGTTTTTATTTTTAATTATTACCTTTTACTTAAATTTTGTTTTTTCACATTTTTTAAAATTTTTACTTTGTTATTAATACTGAGGAAATAATTGGATTCACCTGTTCAATGTCCGAGACAAAGCAAATTAATTGGATTGAACACATATAAGAAAGGAAAGCGTTGGATGATCGTGGCAAATTGAGTAATTTTAACATCTAGAGAGCGCATCCAGGTAATGCGATCGATTTCCCAAAAAGAAAGGCAAAATTATCAATGCAAAAATGTATTTTACATACATTTTTAAACGTAAAATAAAATGAAGAAAGAAAATGGAATAATCGATGATAATAATTGTAAAGAAGGCCGATTACCTTCTCGGCATAATAATTTTGTTTATTCATATTACGTGACTGTCCAATTATGGCAGACCCTGTGGGTCAACTGCTTCCATCTATGTATTTAAGCGGTCAAAAAAAATTCCCTACGCGTGCCACACATATCCTGGTGGATAGCCTCTTCCTGCGTTCTCAATGTTATACGTGCAAAAGCTATGCGACAATTATATGGATGGGTGGGGTAGCGCTTGTGTGAAATGCGTTTTGGCATTCACGACTTTATAACATGATATATCATCGTTTGATTAAAAATGTCTTGAAGAATGTATAACCGTTTATAATATTTATACGTAAAAAAATTCAACAACTATATATATTTGCTCGAATGTATAACGGGCATAGTTGAGCTCACGCATTACGGGATTCAAGTAATAACCGGAAACACGTGCTATACGGGTACTCTAGCCCATTATTCAAACGAGATCCATCATCCATTAATTAGATAATTAAATTTAATTATAAGTAGAATAATAATTTCTTTACCTATTTACCTTTTTGCGTGAGTTGAGGGATGTATGAAAGCGTATTCCGAATTTTATGTTCCGCTCGGATCCGTCTTTAATTATTAATAATTGTCTTTTTTCTTTTTTTTTTACATTTTGCTATTTCTTTACTTCATTATATACACGACTATTTTTATATAATTTTAAATATATATATATGTATTTTATTCACTTATTTTAGGTGACGCACAATATAAACCCTATGTGACAGCTGATCCAGAGATTCGTTGTGTCATGTTGAATGGCACTGAGGACTTCCTTATCGTTGCATGCGACGGACTGTGGGATTTTGTTGATAAAGAATCAGCTGCGATGGTTGTTTATCAACAAGTCCGTTCGGATCCTCGTAAGTGAATTAAAAAATTTTTCAATTTCATAATGGACAATTCAATGAATTTATTTATTTATTTTATTTTTCGCTGCTAAAAATTAGCGCGACATTGGCAATTTATAAAATGTATTTAAAAGTGCAGAGTGAAACATGAGAGTGAAAAAAATAATCGTTAATCAGTTGTTGCGTTTGTATTGTATTGTATTGTATTGTGAAAGGAGAAGACGATTATTGCACACGTTTTTTATTCTCCACTCCAATTAACGTGCGAGCCACGTGCTTGAAAAAAAAAAAAAGACAAAAAAAATCCTATTCTCTGTTACGAAGAGGAAAGAATTGAATTGCCGAACACTCGTCTATAGAATGAAGTTGTTGTGCGGCAATGAATTTTAGTGGACGATAAATCAAGTGAATATGACGATGTATTGTGAAGGACTTTTATGAGAAGTCGTATCATGCACTTTATGCCAAATCATTCGTCAATGATGCGTGCAAGGATAAGTATGAATAAAAGAAGAGGAACAAATGTGAACAAGCATGACAAAAAATGTTTAAAGGACGTCGAGACACCATCACTTTTTCATACATTGCGTACTGCTGAAAATATACCCTTCATTCATTTCTACTTTATTATTATTATTATTATTATCATCATCATTATCATTATTATTACATGCGTCGGTCGGATTTAGAAAGGATTTTGTATTGTGCGCGTTGGAAAATGCACGTCCGAATAGAAGTAACTGAGAGAAAAAGCGTTGATGAAAAAGCCAACAGAGGCAGAAACAAAAAAATATTTTATTTCTTTTCATTCTCTCATTCAGAGGTTCTCAGCTTACACTTTATTCCGTCGCTATGCGATAAATGATACAATAATTCGTCCGCCATATGATTAATATTCGCCGGTCTCACATATTACGCAACATACACAAGGATTACATCATTATCTCCTGGGCATTGCGGATTATTCATTTGGATAGACGGGTTACGTATATATTTGCTTAGAGTGATTCACAAGTAATGTCTCACTGCTGTCTGGCTGTATCGTAAAACGCCCATTCACAGCAATAATAAACGCGTGCGTCCACTGACACGATACCGGGCAATTTTCATTATTGACTTTACTTCAACCATAATAATCACCATTGTCATTTCTGTTTACTCTATTACACTCCTGTCCCCTGTGGCCATTCTATTATTTTTGTTCAATTCAATTATTTTATTAAATTTTAAATTTTAAATTCCATACATATAAATTCATTTTAGTTATCACGAATTCAAATATTGTCGCAGTATAACGTTGTTGTCAAGGTTGTTGAAACATACCACTAAATAATTAGTTAATTGCGAGAAGATACCGGCACTCCCACATTTTGTATTACTGCATGAGTAATATTATTTATTTGATTTTTATGTCATTTATTTTTTCGCTTTTCTGTCATTCAACTTCAATTTCAAAATCTCGAGGACGTCTGGCATCACCCCTAATACCTGGGCGTGAACACATTGAGTTAACGAGTCTCCTGAACGCATCACTTACATTGTATACCGGTAATGGCAACTCACACAAGGATACATTTATCAGTGGTGCGACAACTCACTGTTTGTAATTACCATAGAGTGAAAGCCAGATAGATCCCCATTGACAAATGGAAATTTGTCTGTATCAAGTGTATATACATATTTTTCATCTCACTTTTTCATATCCTCGCCATGTTTGAACAAGCCAACAGTTTTTTTTTATCCCTTTAAAATAAGACCTTGGTGCCCATCAACAACGTCCTCGATATCACGTTGAAATAACAAGTACATATACATATATATTATACTGTCTCAAGATGATAATGGACAATGAGGAAAAAGACGAAAAAAAAAAAAACGTGAAATGAGCAATAATGAAAATAAAAATAAAATTAAATAGTCAGATGATAAAATTACCGCGGGTGGTCTCGATGCATCTTCTCTGCTAAAGCCACAGTGCAAACGTAGGACGACGCCTTAGCAACAGTCTCTCTGCCATGCCTATATCCATGAGCGGCGTTAAAATATCGCAATGAGTAGTATATTAAACAAAGGAATTCAGGAGGAGCTGATGCAAGACCGAGAGAGTTCACTGAAGCGCAACGTTGTATTTCCTCTGGACACACTTCACTCTCTCCCTCTCTTAAACTTTTGCATTCACGTTTCAATGCCTTTTCATTTACGTCCCCTATTCATGTATATTCATTTTTATTTTCATTTATATATTTTTTACATACTTATCTGGTATTAATTATTATACAGTGTTTCGTTGGAGATGGGAGAATTTCGTTTGCAAATTCAAGGAGAGTGAAACCGAAAAAAGAGAAGTGAAGGACCGGTTCGAGAAAACCCTGGATGAGAGATAGACAGAGAGAAAAAGAAATTTCTCTCTCGATACCACAATAATTCACTGTATACGATGGAGTATTCTCTCATGTTGCTTCTTTCAATGCTATTTTTTTTTTTCTTCACTTTGACTTTAAGTTGAACCGAACGTAGAATATTCTGGAAGCAATCGACTGGAATTCGTTCTGTATATTGAGAGGGTGCAAAGAAAAGAGATAGACAGGGTACATAAGAGGCATTTGGTAAAGCCTCGCCCATTGGCGCGGATAATCATAATTCGTGGCGTGTGTCGTGTGCACCTACGAGACTTGCCTTATGATCCTCATGTATACGCGAGTGAACATCTACATTAGTAATAAATATATTATATATACAGTGTGAACGAAGAATGTGTAGTGAAATAAAAAAATATAATTGTCGTCGTCGGATAAAACAATCCGATGTTACACTAAAAAAGTTTGCACTTACCAGTGTTGTTTGTTGAATGCATAAAAAACACATGAGATTTCGACAAATAATTTTTTCATTCACGCATGGACGGGTAATAAAATAATATTAAAATACTATACAATTATATTATTACAGTTATAATTGATAATATGAACGTAGCAACAGGAATCACCAATTACTATTTCACCTCATCGTGCAATTTACCGTTTTGTTCTTTCTTAAATGAGAATAATAAGAGCGCAAAAATATTCATGGTGTTGTAGTATCGTTATATGTATTAATATATACTTTGTTGCGCTTATTCTTTCATTCGTTAGAGAAGGAAAAAACGTCTGTATTTTATTAATGTGACAACATTGGTGTTTTTAATGCGCAAATTCTAAAGTGTTACCTTATTTATTTTCATTATCTTGTATCTCGTGTTTTTCATTTCCTTTTGTCTCTCACTACAATTCTTCTTTACGTTTCTTAGTTGTACCCCATATACTTTGCGTGTATTCCACGAGCCACTGTCTCTTTTATTTTTATGTAAATGACGGCAGCAAACTTCTAATTATAGTTACATGGTAAATGTGAGAGATGTGTCTCTTTCCCGAGCACATGCAATATAACCGTCTTAAAATCCGGGCCCAGATACATATATGCACGCACGCACACTGTCAAATGTGTGTCCTTTTTGGTAAAAGGCAATACTGTATGCATGTGCATATGAGTCATGTAACACATTCGCAAATGCACACATATATACACACATACATACATACATTCTTTCTCTTTTTTTTTTATTCTTCTGGTATGAATTGGTAAACTTCATTTTCAGCAAGGAACTTTCAGACCCTCTCAATGATTCCTCGAAAGCAACGACGAGTTTAGAATTGACGATGATATTGCGCGCGTATATATGTTAATGTACAAGAAGAAATCAAAGTGGAATTTGTAGCGTAATGTTAAACATTCAAATTGCTTTATATTATTTTCTTTATCTATTCATTTATTTATTGATTTATTTTATTACTCTTTGCTTTTTTTTTCGTGCAGTCTTTGATTGACTGGGACAGGCACGAGACCTAAAGCATAAACTTGATGAATTTATGGCAAGCAAAAGGAGACTGGAAGAAGACAAAATTAGAGAAATATTTGCAAGAAGAAAGTAATCTAACTGTATATAGGAGTAAGTTACGATAATCGTAAACATTATTACAACCTAGCTGGAAATAGAAATGAGTGATGGAGCTCATATAGATAGAACAAAAGCTGAAGAAAAATAGTGAAAGACACTGACCTCACTTGAAAGGCTATGAAATTCCAAGAAGTCCAATACACAATTGGACAATTGCATTTGCAAATCCTAAGAAAAGTCGGCCATCATTTTATTTATTTACTCACATAAAAGAAATAAAAAAGAATACGCTGACGAATTGCCGACTGTTAAATTCACATGTATGTGCCCAAATGACCAAACGATGGTATATTTTTTCAAAGTGAAGAAGATATAAAAATGAATATAAAAAAAAATGAAGTTATATTGTGAACAAAGAGTTCACCTGCTTCTGTATATGCCGCAGATGTGAAGTGACGCACGTGTTGTATTATATAAAAACTTTTATACAATAGTCATTCAATCTCAATTCTCTCTTTTGCTTTTGCTATATCGAATCCCGCTATATTGTTCAACCTGAATTGTTTCAATGTCGACAAAATTCGTCAAACTTACAATGTATAATTGATATCCAGAGAACTATGACAGGCACCATTGCACAATTATTTATAACGAAAAAAACCATAAAGAAGTAAAAAGTGGCGATTTGAAAATAAAAGAATAAGAGTGAATGACGTGTGTATAGAAAACAATGTTGCTAAAAGTATATATTGACTCGCTGTTACTTGAAATGATGTTGACGTTAATGGTGATGTCATCTGCAAACAGTTTTGAATTGCGAATGAATATAAAACAGAGTGAGAGACAGACAGAATGAGAGCGTTGAGCATCAATAGCAAAATTTCCGTGAGCGTGAAAAGAAACATTGCGTTATCATCCATATTTCAACGAGGGGCTCACACTCTTAACATCTGGCTCTTCCACAATTCATTTATTTTTCTTATTCATTTCTTCTTTTACATCGCTATAGTTTGGCGCCATGTAAAAACTCTCTATACAAAAATTTAATGTGCACCAACGCCCCAGAAACAAACAAATTATTATCTTTATATATTTTGTATTTTTTTTTCTTGCTCTATTTGCGATTTCTCTTGCTTTCAAGTATTCAAGGTCACAAGGCAGCAATATAAATTTATAAATCTTTGTATTATTAAATTCCAAAGCCACCAGTTTTCTCCAGTAACTTTGCGCAATGTTCAGATTTTTCTGATGAATTCAATTTTTATTCCTGGCATTTGTACAGGTATAGTACAAAAATTATTCCCACAGATGTGAATAGCCGACACACTCAATCTCCCTCTCTTTTTCACTCTCTTCCAATTTTATTTTTATTACAATTCTCACGCGTAAATTTACTTCATGTGTAAGAAATATATACACTTATATTATTCTTGTGTATACGATAATATTTTTCACTTCCTACCGTACAAAATTGCTCGCTTGCTACGTGAATTATGACTTTAGGCGACAAACGGTAGCAGTACGCACTCAAAAGACTAAGGAAGTAATAGTTCTCTTGCATTGTTCTCTTTCCTCCATACGAAAACAGTCAGTTCTTTTCTTTCGTTCAACAGTTCTGAAATGTCCGCGCGTATATATTAGATATACGTGAGGAAGTTATAATGAGCGCAAAAAAATATACCACCAGAGACAGAACAAATAAATAAAAATAAAGAAGTGAGAGAAGGATGAAAAAAAAAAAAATTAAAAAAATAAGAGAAACCCAATGTATATGTATATCAAAGTGTAATAACTTCGAGGTCGAGGCTCACGTTTGGAGAGCTTGACGACAATGAGTCACTCACAGCGACCACTGAAATCGCCAACTGTAAAAATTCCTCACTAGAATCCAACTGAAACGAGGTCTAATCTATTGCATTCACGGCTTTCCCTCAATATACATTTTAATGCCGCTCATGAAAACTTTTTAATTGACACAGCGATTTTAACATGCATACATAATACCAAGTACCGTAATATCTTCTTGAGACTTCATTATTTTAAAGAGATCCTTGCGGAAAAAAATTCGATGCGACAGAGGCGATGGGATTAAGCTCTGAAAAAAAAAAAGTGAGAGAAAAATATCGTAGACAGATCGATGAAATACGCGAGCTATATATTTCAAGCACCGTCTGGAATCTCCTCGGGTTCACCGCAAAATATGCCTGGTGATACATCGTAAGGAATTTTCATATAAATGCTCATATATATATTTTAAAGAGAGACCGACTGAGAGAATTAAATATGATGACTTTGAATGTTGCTTATATCTCACCATGCGGAACGATCGTTCCTTGTACCGCTTCAGCAGCTTCATACTTCTGATGTACAACGGAATCGTTGATGCATCCAGTTTTTATATTTGTATTTGTGGTGGTCCGATGGACAACCGGTGCACACAATCCACCAATACAATATTATTTCATAATAATTCTCATAAAATTTATATATTTTATTATTATAGGTTATTTAAGAATGTTTTACAATAAAAATACATGAAAATGAAGTGAGAGGAGTGTTCAATACAAATGCACAGAGCAATTCTCCAATTACTGCATGAGTCATGGCGGTAGAAGGGAGAAATGAGAGAAAGCCTTGCATGGATAGGACGAGAATCGATCGTTATCTGGTTACAGACAATAGAGAGACATGGTGTACAGGAGGTTTGTACTTGTGTATATGCCCACGCATCTTAATAGACTGCGCATCATTGACCTCATCGCCATACAACACGGATGATGATGATGATGATGATGATAATGATGATGATGATGATGATAGGTCGAAGTAGAAGAAGAATAAAAGCTATGTATGAGTAGAAAATAAAGTATCAGACGCAAGTGTGTGCAGCCATAACTTAGTAGACACACTTGGAGCATCTGTTAATTTTGTCAGTATACTCATAAGCATCGTGGTAACGAGCTTCTGGCATCTGTCATGCTCTGCCGCTTGCAATCATCGTCTTCCAGCTGGATTTATGCAAGAAAGTCTGTTGAGCGAATGCGCCTGCGAGAGGGAGTGAAAACAAGAAAAAAGAAAAAAATCATAAAGAACGAAAGAAAAAAAAAGTACGAGTACGACACTGTTGCTACATTCAGTCTAGTTCAAAAGGCGCTTTAGCAATGTTATTTGTAGCTGGAAAGTGTTGGAATAATAGAAGGGAGTGAGCGAGAGAGATCTCTTGCCTTTTCATCAAAGTCATCGTACACTGGTCTATTGAATCATTCGCGCAAAATGCCATGTGGCAATAATCCAGTAGGAGAAAACGGGGGAAAAAAAAAAGAGAGAGGAAAAAAACAATATGTAAGTAGTATTTGACCGCGAGAAAACATGAGTACAGGTAACGGTGAGGTGGTAGAGAATAAAAATGATAAAGTAGAAAAAGGTGATGTAGAAATAGAGAAATAAGAAGAAATATATGGTGGTAGAGGCTATCATCATGCCCGTCGACATGCTCCGACAATTCACTTCCACCTTTGCACGATTCATGAGGAAGTGATACACCGGATATTACGTCATTTACACTTTGTCGGGGGAGAACTATTTCAGTGTCTATAACGTTTGACAAAATAATTAAATTTTATGTCATCAATTATGAAATCAATCATTTCACTTGACATGATAATGTTTCATTTTTTTTTTTTTTTTATTATATCTATTTATTATTATGAAATCCCAATTCAATCTGTGTGTATTGGACCAAAATAAAATCATGCCGTCTCCCCTTGAGAGAATGCTTTCGTCTTTCGTTGATTTATTGACTTTAGTGAGTGAAGAAAAATATTTTTGTATGCAATGACGTATAGCGTGCGAGGGAATATGAATCCGTCCAATATCTTTTTCATCTATTCCATTTTCTCCTTATATCATGTAGTGAATGTTTTGTCCCAAGGGGGTTTGTACAATGTCAGTTTATTGTTGCCGTAATGTCACGTTTTGTGTACTCTAAATATTCACCCTCTTTCTCTCCACCGATCCACTCTTCTTTCTGTCTGGCGTTCTACATTTATGTATGAGACCTCCCTCACATGTGTAAATGTTGTAAATAGTCCCCCACGTGCGCTCCGTATACGTCATTGAATCATACCTAATTTATTGTTACTTCCTGGAACATATTATAAAATGGCTTATTTAGAAGTTTAACGTAAAAAAATGAAAAGGAAGAAATTGCCATGCATGATTCAACACCATTTATAATACCACAATACACTGCTGGTTAATTTAATCAAAAATTTAATTTAAATTATTAAATTATATATGGGTGTGATTATATAAATCCAACATCAGTGTATTATACAATTAATTAGTAAATATTATGACAATTGATATTATATTGGGACATGCGTGGATCTAGTGATATTGTGGGATTGAGAGAGACGATTATAGTGAATTGGTGTTGTATCCCCCAATGACTAACAGTATACAACAGAGAAAAAAAAAATGTGCGCAGAGACAGAGAGAATATGATGGTGAAATGAGTGCGACCGAGACGACAGAGGATGGGAGAAAATGGGGGTGGCGTTGAGTCACGTAGAGCACCAGTGACTCTGGTTCGTGCTGAGAACCAGCCGGCAGTTGATCGCGAAACGCCGCCACACCCGTTACGCCACGATAATACCGCGGTGGAAGGTGCAACAATATATATAGCCCAGTCTTATACAAAATACGAGAATTTTTTGTGTCATCATATTTGAGAAACTGCTCCGGTAATAAAACAGTTCTTTCATTTTACTTTACTTTATTTCATTGTTTATATTGTACATTTAATACAACTTACGGGTTAATCTTATTTTATTTATTTTTTTTTTCTTTGCTGAAGTACAATAAAACCTGGAGAATATCGGCCCAAGAATTGCTTTTGTTGATAATTATTGTGGAACAAATGATATATTATACAGGATAAAACGGAATGAAATGAAAAAATTAATTTGTTGCAAGAAGTGAAGAGGAAAAAATTTATTGAAGAACAGTTCTCATGGATTTTATAACGCATCAAATTTGAATTCAATGAAGTGAAGACATTCAAGAGTAACTTTGAAGTTTACAAGTGCCAACGTATAAGCAAAAGACTTATATCTGAGAAGTTTATACACTACATTAATTTATATTTTTACATATACATTTTATGGTTGATATCTCCATTGGTTATGTAAAAATGATATTGATGCGAAATTGTCAAGACTTTTTGACGTTATCCGGTGTCGGTATGGGTTGCAATATAAAATCAATATTAAATGTAGGAAGGCAACGTGAGGATATTTTTTTAATCATCTGCAATCCTCGGGTATTATTTGAGAACAGATTAAAGTGCAACTTTGGCGGTTGAATCTGAGGGCAATGTATCATTGATTCTATCATTATCATACGTACGTATGATATATATAGATATGTTTTTTTTTTTTTTTTCGATGAAATTATGGTGAACCAGACAGCTGACAGACTGGTGTGACAGCTGGCACCCGACTGTTCACTATAATTTCCACTTGCTCCATTGCATCAAAGTCTGCTTTTATTTTTCAATGATATCATTTATCAAAACATACTTAAAAATAATCGCACATCTTCCCCAAGTGTTTTGCAATATTGGTAATAATTTTGAAATAAAGAGACTAGTCATGTTATAATGAGAAGCCACATTGATGTGATGAGGTCGTGAAACCAGACATTCACACGATTATCGTTTGCCTACACAAAAAAATATACAATATACTGTACATCCTTCCATATTATCCACACGTAATTTTATATTTCCGTGTAATCTGAGGACGAAGCTTCTATCTCCAACCCACACACACACACACACACAACCAGAGATTCTTTCATCGATCGCAAGACGCTCTTCAGTCAGGTTTGGAACTTGATAACTCCTCTGTACAGCAGTGTCATAAAAAAAAAGGAAAAAGAAAAAAAAAAGTAAAGAAAGAAATGAAAATGAAACATCAAATATCACACCGCCACAACTGAAGTTCATGATAAATAGCAAAGTCATTGACGGTGCGTGTGTGATGTGAGGATTTTATTATCGATAAAAAGTTGTACGGTGTGTACTAAAATATTGTTCAAATATTGTTTCAGAGAATGAGAAGGTGAATAAAACTGGAGAACACACGTTAGTCACGCAATGTAATTCGATGAGTTCGCAGCCCCAACGTTTCAATACATAAAATATATTGCGTGACCAGGACGAATGAGCAAGTGAAGAAAGCGAGCGAGGGCGAGTGAGAAAAAGATATAGAAAAGAAAGAGAAAAATAAGATAGAAGATAAGGGGAATATTAGGCGCCACCCCCTTACATGTAGTCGAGTCATACTTTAACAAATCTATGACCGGCCGGTTGAATCACACACCCATATTTTATTGCGCTTGCTCAGTCTCCGAATTATATATGTTTGACAAATTGCAATAGATTTAATACACTATAATGGTCTATCTTTTACGATAACTTTATGACACATACATACAGAGCTTATATCTATATTTTATCATTATTGCCAAACATAAATTCATTGTCTTGTGATACAGCCGATGAGATTCATATAGCCATTTTAATTCACAATTATCCTGTCAAATGATTGGAGTTGCGCATAAATAAATAATCGTTTCGATTCTATGTGAATTAAAATGGAATAAATTTGAGACGAGTTATTACTTTCTGCCATACAGAATGATAATTTGTCTTGTCATTGAAGGCTATCCAGTGAAATTAATGCTTGGATATATATATATGGCGCGAGGTGATATGGTAAAAAGTATATGAAGAAAAAAAGAAGAGAGGTAACAAGTTATATCATGATGCCCTAAATCTGAGTTCAATAAATTAATTTGCTGTCTACTTTTATGTTCAATCGTGAATTTCATGAATCGCAAATTCATCCATGCGCAAATATTTAATGCAATTGAACTTCATTATCGTCGTTATTCACATGAACGAATATATTCTTCATCAGTTTGCTCCTCACTCATTGTACTCGCTCGCTTATTCACATTGCAATGTAAATTCAGCCACCACCGAGGTCATATCCAAAAGTGGCAAAAGACATTTTACAAAATGAGACGACGAAAAAAATTATGACGGCGCAAATTGCTACTCTCATTATCGCTTGTCGTTATGTCGCCGTTGCACCTCGTTGCCAAAGTAGGCAATGGAGCCAACGAACATGAGGGACCGAAAGAAAAAGGAGGATAAAAAAAAATTATGAGGAAGAAGGAGCGATGACTCATACAAGAAAATTTTCTCACTCTTTCACTTGTCTCTCCCTCTCCCTCTCTCTATCTCACTCTGTCTATCTATATCGTCGTGTTGGGAGTGTCCTGTTGGGTGGTGTGTGGTACAAGACAGAAGAGTATAAAAGGGGGAACGTGAAGACCGAAAGACGAGAAGAAAAAAGAGTATGTAAAGACGATGAGGTGAAAGACACACCCGCGAATAAACTCATGCAGTTTGCCTTGTTCTCCTCTCTACGTTATATACTGACTGAATAAAGTCACTGGAGTGAACGGGAATGGGACGTGAAGAGGTCAAGAATAGAAACTTTGACTGCAAGAGAAGATAAAATCAAGAAGAGATGTTAGGAAGAAAAGAAGAAATAGAGAAAGGTCGATGAACTTTGTGAAAATAGGAGCTAAAGTTAAATGTTCAATAGCTTTTCAGCTGCTACTATTGCTACTTCTGTTTCCCTTTTTTTTTTTTTATATAATATTTTTCTCCATTTCTTTTCGTGCTCTATAATGTATCTCATGGAAATTTATTCATATTGAGCATCGTGCATGAAGCCTGTTACGGAGAAAAAGAGTGGGCTTCAGAAATTGCGTGATGAGTTGCCCACTGTAGTTCCGTTCTCGGTGAAGTCGATTGGATTGTAAAGAAAATTTTATATATTTAATGATTCTACGTTGGGTGAATAGAAGAGTTTCTCGAGTGATTGGCGTTTAATTGGCCGTTGGTTGGAATTGGCTAAAGCTATTCTTTGAATGAGGAGTAAAAAGGAATGAAAAACGAAAAAAAAAAAACAGGCTATGGAATTTTTAATGGATGGAAAATTGTGATCGTTCAATTACGAAACTGTTTTTAAATAAAACGACACGTCATGCTCTACAGTGTGTTGACGTCGTGAAATTAAATTTTTCGTCATCTTTATGCATACTCTCATCGTCATCATTATAATTTTTCACAATTACACGCATAGCCACATACATCGTACATAGTAGACCCAATTGCCCAAGCCGTTCATCCGTAAAACACGATTTAGAAGAAGGAAATTGAAAATAATTACTGATGCGCTGGCCATGAAAATTGAATTTCAAAATTGTCTATATCAAGCGAGAACGAGGAAGAGAATTCAATTACTTTCAGTTTTCGTTAATTCTACCGTTCTCATTGAGAATCATAAAATCAGTTGTCTGCTATTTCAATCTTCATAAAACAAAAAAATACAACCGGAAAAAAAAAGAAAGAGAAAAGAAAAGCAATTGTTATCTGTATTTATACAGTTACTCTACATATTTCTTTTTTGTTTTTGGCAATAAAAAACGCATGAGGGCACTTACTCCGATAAGTTATATGAATAAATTGTTTTTATGCTTTCAGAATAAAACCATCCGTCACTCTAACGAGTTTTAATGTCATTCGTTTTCGGAGTAAAAACTATATTTCATTTTTATTACTCTATACTACCGCTATAATTATATTAATATAAAGATGGGAGCCATAACGATCAATATATCATTTGTAAACATAAGAAACATTAATCAATTACATTTTTCTCTTTCAGATAATCACGAAGCAATAAGCCAACGTCTGGTGGATTATTCAAAGAGACAGGGTTCCACAGACAATATCACTGCAATTGTCGTATTTCTAACAACACCAAGTCAAATAGCAGCGCGTTCACTTCACGCTCATCCGCTATTGGCGGATGTTCATTTAGACAATATGGATGAGGACAATAGATATTTATCAAATGCAAACGGAGAATATGAAGTACAAACTAGCTTTGTTAAACAAGCACAGAGTCATACAAACGGATCTAATTTCAATGTAGAAACATCACCGTTTGCTTATGGAAAATCATCGAATGGCAAACATGAAAATGGAACAGTTGATTATAATGATGAAGAGGATGACGATGATCTTGGTCCTGAGACTGATGTTGACGCTGTTGATGATGCAACAGAAATTAATACACACGCAAATATTTCAAGAGAACTTTTCCCTGATAAAGATACGGCCGATGATTTTCCCAATGAAAATATTATAGATGAGGACTCACCAATGTCACCAAGTGTTACAAGTAAGTGTAATGTAATTAAAAAATATACTAAACATGTATGTGAATGAAAATGAATATCAATTAATATAGGATGAAGCGAGAATAAATGGTTATTATCTTGCTATAAGTAATGAAGAGAAAAGGATTGTTAGTTGGTGATGGCCGACTTTCTGGGACTTTCAGGGTGTCTGTTGATAGGCTTTCACCACAGTTGGAACTTGAAGGAGTTGCCAGTCAGTGAACTTCCCGCACTGATTGTCGCATTTGCAAAGTAGAATCAGATCAAGAGACTCCTCGCGCAATGGCTATCCCGGCCCCCCTAACAGCGTTTCCTCCACAAACTACTAACCATAATGTTCTGTTAGTACGCTCGCTCGTGCGCACGAATTTTTTTCTTTTTTTTTCTCTTAATTGCTCATTAATCATTTAATTATCGTGCTTACAGAACTTACTGTACTCACGTGAGAATAACACAGCTGATTCTTTTT